>JAHWFO010021595.1:0-11147 GCA_023313115.1 Rhysida immarginata
TACTTATTTACTTCGTAAATTTTGCCGCAAAGTTATTATTTTATTATTTTTTGCCGCGGATTAGGATAATTTTGTTTTGTTTCGTGGTCATGAGGCCACACAACTTTATAATTATCAAACAAATCAACTGATTAGCTAACTAACTAACCGAACATCCTACGTACTAACGAGTGAACTCATTAACTAACAGAGTAAAAAAGTAAAAGACTGTGTAAAGATGAAGTTATTCCCGTTTAAGATTTGGTGGTCCTTAAAAGGACCGATTGTTTTCGTTTTATTTTTTCTTATTTGCAAATACTTGCAAGTAAATGAATTTCGGGGTGCTTGTATTTCCAGTGAGTCCCCTCGCCTCTCACTTTCGGCCTGCTTGTTGTCCTTAAATCCCTTGCATCTCGCCGTTTTATGAAATTAAATGTTCAAATTGATGACCTCCAACTTCGATGCATTTATTGACTCGTTTTGTAAATTCCTGAACACATCTTGATAACATGTCTGGTGTAATTGCAGCGCAAGCATCTCTTATTCTTTGAATCATGTTTTCGCGAGTGGTTGGCGTTTCCTTATAAACGATATCTTTGAGGTAACCCCATAAGAAAAAATCTGGCGATGTAAGGTCAGGCGATCTGGCTGGCCAATTCACAGGACCTTCCCTGCCGATCCAGCGACCATGGTAAAGTCGATGTAGTACTTCGCGCGCTACTAATGAATAATGCGCTGGACAACCATCATGTTGAAACCACATGTGTTGTCGAAGTTCAATACTCAGGTCTTCAAGTAGATCTGGTAGTTCATTTTCAAGTAGGTTACGATATTTGTTGCCATTCAAATTACCGTCTATAAAATATGGACCGATAAGTTTATCGCCAATTATCCCACACCAAACATTAATTGACCAAGGTCGCTGATGGTTGACTTCTCGAATCCAGTGTGGGTTCTGTTCACTCCAGTAATGCATGTTATGTCGATTAACTTCCCCGTGGTTTGTGAATGTTGACTCATCGGAGAAAAGAACTCGTGCAAAAAAATGTTGGTTTGTTTGCATCTGCTGAAGTGCCCAGTGACAAAACGTTAGACGGTTTTGGTGGTCATTGCCATGTAGTTCCTGATGCATAGATACATGATATGGATGAAATTTGTGGAGCTTCAGCATTTTCCAAACACTCATATGTGAAATTCCTGATTGCCTTGATATTTCTCTTGTGCTCGCATGTGGATTATGAGCCACAGCAGCTAGGACTGACACTTGATTGTTTTCTCCACAAACAGTAGCTGCACGGGTTCTTTTTTTCTGGTTCACACTACCTTCCGCAGTAAATTGTTTAATAACTCGAACAAAAGAAGACCGTGATCGCGTTTGGCCAGGAAAACGCTGAGCATAAAGCGCGACTGCATTATCAAAATTTCTCCCACTTTCTCCATAAATGTACACCATCTCAATTTTTTCTTCCACAGAAAGATAATTCATAATGTAAATTCAAAAGCAATACGGCGTTGTACACTCACAAAAACAGTTGAAAAATTACAATCTTTTCTTCTAAAGATCAGAATTTAAAATGTAAACATTCTGAAAAAAATGCCAATGTTTACGTTATTTGTTTGTTGACGAAATGTCTTCAAATTACATTGTAGTTAAAACAATGTAGGAATCGAAATGAATAATAAATTAGTTATTTCCACGCAAAAATGAGAAAATGGATTTTCTTGAATTACAGCGCCATCTACCAAAAATAAAAAAAATGTTTCAGACAAAATGTACGTAGTTTTTTATGTAGGACCTGAATCTGCAATAAAAAATAGGGGTTCCCATTTGAAATTTTAAAGTTGCCCCCCGCCCCACCCCCAGGGGCCGGGGGGGGGTGGGCTAATTTTAGCACCAGCAGATGCCCCCTCGAAAATAATCAACTTTGGATTCTACGCATTTTTTCGTGTGAAGCTTATTTTTCGAGTTATTCTGCTTTGTCAACTTAAAATTTACACCCTGTATATAATTCCCGGATTCATCACATTTATCCTAGCATATATATATATACATGTATATACAAATTTTCAGATTTCTAAGCCTATTCGTTCAAACATTAGAGCTCTGTTTGTGTTTAGGGCCCCTACCAGGGCCCCAGACGACTATATAAGTTTTAGTGTTTAAGAGCTTCATAATGCAAGAATTCAGATTTCTGGACTTCCGGTTCAAAAGTTATACCTTGATTTGTGACTGGGGGCTGAGGGCCCATGTCGAGACCCAAGAGCCTTATTTCAGTTTTTATTGTATGTTAGCTAATATTTTGAGCTGAGCGAGCGAAGCGAGTGAAGCTCGTTACTCCCGACTCATGCAAATCTTCGAGCGTTAACTACATTTGACTGAGACAAGATAATCGGATGAAACTTATGCTGCTGCACATGCAACTGCTGCATACAAAACTAATCGTCCCGAATTTGCAAAAGTTGTAGAGCAAAAGAAGCCAGAAGTTCCAGAAAAAAGAGCAATCAGATTAGCGCAAGCAAAACAAGGTCGCATCAGGTTTGACAACGTAACTAAAACATTGGCTAAAGTTTTCCGAGACGTCCACAAAGAAGAGATTGAGAAGAAAAAAAAGGAAAAAGTTGAGGATAAAATTGATGAAGTTTGTGGAACAACAATAGAAGAAATTCAACCGACAGTTTTTTTCGGAGATTTCGAATATGAGATCTTTTCCATTGATTATCAAATTGTTGTTAACAAGCGTGTCAAAGTGTTGGAAAAACAGCGACCATGTGTGAAAAAGTGCGTTCCAGCAAGCAAAGATCAGTTGAAGTTTGTACCGTATAAGTTGACAAACGAACTCAAGCGAATGTCTTTCAAAAAGAAAGTAAATTGATTTATAAATTTAATAAACTTCCGAGCTCAGCTCACCTCCGGCAATCTATTGCGTCCTAGTTAAGTAATTTTCTATAAGTAAACAAAATTTCAGATTTCTAGACCTTTTCGTTTAAAAGTTATGCTTGTATTTGGGGCCTCGGGACCTCCGGCGGGGCCGTAGAGGCTCATATCACTTTTCTTGTATATTGGTTTTATTTTTTTAGAACCGTACTAAAAATTTACGAAATTTCAGGATTTTTGCCTTTTTTGTTCAAAAGATAAAAAAGGGGGGCGGGGGTTCTAGAAATTGTGGCGTCGACTACAAAGGTCAGTTTGCGCCTTTTACACAAGTTATAACAGTACGCAGCCCGGGACAAACAAAAACATCCATACCCACGGCCAGGCGGACTCGAGAACTAGAAAGCCTACGCCCTAGCCCTCTCGGCCACCTGACCGGCAGATAAAAAAGGAACCATGAAATTCATACAAGTGGCCCCTGAGGGGCCCCGGGCCACCCAAGAGGATTAGCTATATTTTTCTCACCGTCCTCTGTATAGGGCCTATGTGTGTGGAAAATTTCAAGCCTCTAGGTAAATCGTTTCAAAAGTTATTGCATCAAAATTTTACGAGTAGTAGCGGGAGGATTCGCTATACTTCAAATAGAGATCTTTAAATTCTGACGTCAACAGTCAAACTCCGATGTCACAAATTGCTCAAACGCAATCAAAGATCCATAGACATGAAGGCAAGTCAGTTAGGGAAACTACAAAAACACATTGTTTAGTCCACCCTAGAGGATTCGCTATATTTTTCGCTCCGTCCTCTGTATAGGGCCTACATGTGTGGAAAATTTTAAGCCTCTAGGTCAATCCTTTCAAAACTTATGGCGTGTGACATACATGTTACATATATACATCTGTACCGTCGTTAATAAGGTTTTAGAGGATGCTAAAACCTTAAAAATCATCCAAATCGGACCACCCACAATCACGTAGTGAACTGTTTGTAACTTATAAACAGTCACAGTGCACATGGAAAACTGAATGTTGATATTTCCACCATGTAAAGCATGCAAATCAAAAAATTAACAAAATTACCATACTCACATTCACTTTCATGCGGAAAAGCAAATAAAAGGCATGTTTCAGCACACAGAAGACAGAACAATTCCAGGATGGCAAGCTACACTGTTCCAGAAATGGTCAACATGATCTTCTACTTCGGAGAGGCAAGGAGAAACCTACATGCTTCGAGACAGATACCCTAACGAACGCCATCCATCTCGTCAAACAATGCGTCACATTATTCAAAGATTCGAGGCTACAGGGAATGTTAATGCAGAACGAGGACGACCAAGGGCACAAGGCGACGAGGATACAACAACACTAGTTCTGGCTGCAGTTGCTGCAAATCCCCACACAAGCAGATGTTGGGTGCCATCAGAGAACTGTTCTCAACACTCTACACGCACATCGTTTTCACTCATACCATATTCATTGTCACCAGGAGTTACTGCCATTGGATTATGTTGCTAGGGCCGCCTTCTGCAACTGGTTACTTACCTGCCTGGATGACAATCCAAACTTCATCCATGAGGTGTTGTGGACAGATGAAGCCCAGTTCACCAGGTATGGAGTTATCAACAGGCACAACCATCTTCATTGGGCAGACGAAAACCCACGATGTCTGCGAGAAGCAACTCATCAAGTGAACTGGAGAATCAGTGTGTGGTGTGGATTCTAAAATGACACTGTAGTTGGACCGTATTTTTACGATGGAACACTGACTGCAGAATGCTACCGGGCTGAAATTCTCAACGTGGTAGTCACAGACTTCATTGACAATTTGCTATTGGCCTCGTATCAGCGCACGTGGTTTCAGCATGATGGAGCTCCTCCACATTACGGGTTGGTCGTTCGCGAGCGTCTAAATGAGATGTTTGGACAACAATGGATTGGCCGAGGAGGACCAGTTCGTTGGCCACCCCGCTCCCCTGATTTTACACCACTTGACTTTTTCTTGTGGGGATACCTGAAGGACAAGGTTTATGCTACGCAGCCCGCCTCACTGGAGGATCTGGTTCAACGAATCCAGGAAGCGTGCCGAGGAGTGACACCAGCCATGCTTGCCGATGTTTTGGCGTCAGTTAGGTTCCGTGCCCAATTGTGTTGTGGTGCCTCGAGCATTTTGTTGATTAACTTTTTTTAAACTGTTTGAAGTAACTTGTTTGTGGGTGATTGGTTGGTCCGATTTGGATGATTTTTTTGTTTTGTTTGTTTTTTTTATGCTGAACAAGTTTGCAATTGGGTTTTTTTCTCTATCCCTTACGGTTTTTGAGATAAATTTTGAATGTGTCCTAATTTGCATATTTGGGATGATGAAAAGTGCACCATGGGATAGGTCACCCACAACTTCCTATTCATTGGATTCATCAAAATTGACGTATCTGCTTCGGTTCAAAAAATAAAAGGGGGGTGCAGACTTTTGTATTCACCCTGTATACAACATTGATAACTTCTGCGCGATTACGTGTAATAACGACCATATCTTGTTTAGAAGTTACACGTGATAGGGCAACATACAATTGTCCGTGTGAAAAGCATTGAGTGGTTAAGTCAATTCCAGCAACTTTTAAAGTTTAACCTTGTGCTTTGTTAATAGTCATTCCAAACGCTAATTTTATTGGAAATTGGAGCCGTTTGAACTGAAAAGGCAATTAAAAAGAGAACCTACTTTTAATATTAATTTGTGCGGTGGAATTCCGAGAGTCGTCATAGAATTCAAAAATTCAGTTGGATAATGTACTGCCTCCTCTCTATCCACGACTGTGTCAACTGAGTAGTAGGTTTGTGATGAAGCTTCAAATTTTGAAAGAATAAAATCATTTATTTTGTCAACTTGCTCATTAGTGGGTGATTGTACAGCCCTTTATTGAAACCAATTTAGTGTCTTAGTGGATATGTTACTAATATCTGGATATACCTTGTCAATCAATTCTTCCACATTTTGCACCAAAACACAAAGATTATTAAGAGTGATACAGACATTTCCAGCTTGAAATTCACCATTACCTATTTGGAGCAAGTCGTTAGAAAATTGCCTATTATCTCATGTTGGTTTTAAGTTCACATTTCGTTATATGTGGCCAAAGATACGATCTTTTGAGCGACGCATTGACTTCATCTGCTCTCGTCCCCCTAGTTATAACAGGCAAAATTTGACGGAAGTCTCCAGAGAACAAAACAGTGCAGCCACCCATTGGGCAATTACTGTTGCTCAAATCTCGCATTATCATGTCTAATGCCTCAACTGAGGCTTAATGAGACATAGAAGCCTCGTCCCAAATAATCAAACTGCGATCTTTCATTAATTTTCCGGCGTTACTTTGTTTTGAAATATTACAAATGCTCGAGACTTCATCACTACATATTTTCACTACAACGGAAAATTGCTGCACAAGTCCAATGTTCACAAGCAACTGTATGTAAAGTCTTGAAAAAGTATCGGAATGGTAATTCACACTCGAACAACCGCCGCAATAGTAGAAGAAAATTGTCGACAACGCCTCGAGACGACAGAAGGTTAAAGAACATTGTTAGAGAAATTCGCTTCTGGAGTATCAAACATCTTCATGCACGTTGGATCCAGTGTGGAGTGCATGTATCTTGCTCAACAACTTTAAGACGACTGCATGCAATGAAGTTCCAGTCTCGAGTGCCTAAGACAAAACCATTTTTTTCAAAGAAGCAAATGCGAGCTCGCATGAGGTGGTGCAAAAAACGACTTCTATGAGGTCAAGATGATTGGAACCGTGTTCTGTTCTTTGATGAATCTATATTCTGTGTTTGCCATGGAAAACAAGGACCGCGTGTGTGGCGTTTGCGTGAAAAAGCGTTTCAAAAAGAGTGTATGAAACGGTCAGTTAAATTTGCCAGGTCGGTGATGGTATGGGGGTGTATGACAGGAGATGACTTGGGAAAACTTTACATACTAAACTGTCGAGTAAATGCGAATGTGCATCAGGAAATTCTTGAACATTTCACGTTGCCTTCTGCTGAAGATTTATGAGAAGAAAACTTTTTGTTCCAGCAGGATGGTGCGTCCAGTCACACCGCAAAGACAACTAAGGAATGGCTTCACGAACGCAATATTGATGTGCTTCCTTGGCCTTCAAATTCACCCGATTTAAACCACATCGAGAATTTGTGGGGCATAATGAAAAAGAGGCTTCAAGTTAATAGTATAAGTTTTGAATGCATTTAGATGATGATTCTACAAACCTAGCGTCAATAAACTTCGGACACCAAGTAATTTGGCTAAAAACACAGTGAGAAGTGCATACAGAGGATTGCAGGTAATGTAATAGATTTACTGAGTATATGTAACAATATCAACATCGATTTAGAATCGATTTAATGGTGTGAAATAATTTATTCAAATTTATGTAAAATTGCGTTGTCAACAGGTTTCAAAGAACTTCGTACACAAGGGGTCGCCAGCATATAGAACTTTCCTGAAGGCTGTAGAAACGCCCAGAATGCTTTGCATCAGGCTTTAAAAGCACCGTCCACGCGACAGACCACAGTATTCGTGTTGTTTAGAACCATGGGACGTGGTAAGCCAGTAGAAACGTGTATACGGCAAAAAATTACACAGCAGTTCCAGAATAACAAATCCCAGCGAGCTATTGCCCATGAATTATCAGTTCCACTCTCTCTCTACTGTAAATGGGATCATCAAGCGTTTCAGAGAAATCGGGAAAACAGAACCAGGGACTGCACCAGGCAAGCAACGATTATTGAATGTTAGGGACCTACGAGTATTTCGACAGTACATTGTGAAAAACAGGCATGCTCCCATAAGTGAAATGACTGTTTGGGCTCGAGAATATTTTCATATACCCATATCCGAAGGCACAGTCCGCCGTTACATCGAAGATGCAACTATTACTTATACGCTACAAAGAGTAAGCCATTTATGAGCACTGTAGCTAAGCGTCGCCGGGTAGCATGGACCAGAACCCATCTAAATGGACCCTTGCTCAGTGGAATAGTTTTCTGTGGTCCGACGAGTCCACCTTTGCAGTGATGTATGGCAACAACGGTCGCAAGGTGCTAAGGACCAAGACGAAAGTAATCATACCGACTGTTACCAGAGGAAATTTCAGAAGCCTGCATCGCTGATGGTGTGGGGCTGCATGAGTGCAGCCGGGACAGGATCGAGTGAACTATTAACTCTGCTGCCTATATAAACATTCTTCAACAGCATCTGCGTCCATCCCGCCAAAAGTTGTTCAATAGAAGACCAAGCATCTTTCAGCAGGACAACGCGAAGCCTCGTGCTGCTCGGAACACCAAGGCTTGGCTACAACAGCAGCGTTTCAGGGTGCTTGACTGGCCTGCCTGCAGCCCAGATCTGTCACCCGTTGAAAATGTATGGCGGATTTTAAAGCGAAAAGTGAGACAGCGGAAGCCTCGAATACTGCGGGCGTGTATTTCCGAAGAGTGGGACAAAATTCCAGTAGAAACAACGCAGAAGTTAGTGTCCAGCATGCCTCAACGACTTCGGAGCGTCATTCGTCGGAAAGGTGACGCCACTCAGTGGTAATGTGCAATAAACGGTACGGTGTACGAAGTTCATTGCAACGTGTTGAAAACGGAACATTACAAAAAGTCGCTTATTTAATTTTTATGTTAAAATGCTATATGACAGTTGTACTAAAGCTCTGTGCACTCAATAAAGTAATTTTCATTTGTTTACAATTAGTTTCGTTGTACTTATCCAAAATTCTGTAGGTGTCCGAAGTTCATTGACGCTAGGGTTGTAATATTTTGAACCAATAAAACTTCGTATTCTAATTAGGTGATTTCAATTTTTTTTTCTCTTAAACGAAAGTTAAATATTTATTGAATATTTAATTTGAACATTTAAAGCTGAGGTTCTTAGACATATTATAACTCAAAGAAACTACAGTATTTTCAATATCTACGAGCAAAATAACACGATGACTTCTAAGCAAACCGAAATCTACTCATGATTCTAATATTTTGAAACGGAGCTGTATACCGACGAATATTACGTATGAATTCTGTATGTTTTGGGTGATTTCCGTCAAGGAGAGATTTTAAAGGAGCTGGTGGCGCAACTATGTCGCCTAGTTTAATCTTACCATTGGAACAACGTATACCCTTGGATTCATCTTTCCATTTTAGAGCTAAGCAGTATTGACAAAGAATAGAAGGAGAGCCTATAGATATCGCCGGATCGTTTCTGTAATCAATTGTCGAATCGTAATTCATTGCCGAATATTCTTTATTGAACCATCTATTAGTATTTTGCGTTCTACTGCTATTATTTTGTATAATATTCCTTAAATTTCTGTGCCCAATACGGTCGTTACGTAAGCGCAGTTGTCTATCTTCAGGCTTTCTGTTTCTCTTTGAGCATTACGCCTATCACGGTCCAACAATAAACGAACTGTGCGCTCCACCGACGATTCTCGTGCTCTTGGTAAACATGCCTTTCACGGTCCAACGAAAACGAACATCCCTCTCTTGATCATTTTCGTTGCTTTGACTCCAACGAACTCTTTTGGCAGACCTATATTAGACCTTTGCCGAGGCTTGATTAAATTATCATGTGTAGGTACTTTAACATGTTAATTAAACTTAAATAATAGGTAAGTATTTAAGTATCAATTTTATTAATAAGTATGTAAGTATCTATCTATCTACCTAAAGACGACCAACACAAAACAAAAACGCGACCTTCCAACAACACCCAAAAGAGGGTGGCCGTGGCCTGGTTGTCTCGTCGGTTGGCTCGCTGATCGATGGAGTTAAGCAACTTCAGGCGCGGCCAGCTACTGGCTGGGTGACAGCCAGTGGCTTGAGGACCACTGCTGGGTGGGACGGCTATTTGGGGCACAACTGTTGGGGGACTTTAGTCTGCTGGTGATGGCCACTGGTTTGTTCGTCCGCCAGCAGCTCTTCCATCATGAACCCCCCCCCCCCCCCGTGCTTCGGAGAGCAGTTAAGCCGTCAGTCCCGGCTGCTACTGTCATCTCGTAGCAGTCGTTAGTTACTGGGATGGCGCAAAACTCCCTCGAAGGAGTAAGTGCCGCAGATTATCGTTCTGCGATAATCTACCCTCTGTACAAGATAAGATAAGAACACCCAAAAAGAAAACAAATACCTTCCAGTCCTCACCTCCATTCGTTCCAAAAGTCTGTTTATAGGAGTATGCGCGCGTTATCGTTCGGCTTATATAGAAACAGTGGGCGCGGGGGTGATAGAATATAGAATGGGTATAGTAAGTTATCCTTAAAAGATAGATATATGCCATCGCGGAATTTTTGTAGATCTATAAAAGCGGAATATCCCACTATGCATTGTTTTGTTATAATTCAGAGGGATTAGGCAGAGTTTTCGATGAAAACTTCCAAGCGGCTTGACTTTTTCCGACACTTCCAACAACTATCGTTATATTTCAACCTATTTACACAAAACCTTGAGAAGTTATATACCTAAATCTTCCTCATAAATCACTCTATCTATTGGTGAAAACCGCATGAAAATCCGTTCAGTAGTTTTTGAGTTTATCGCGAACAGACAGACAGACAGACAGACAGACGCGGCGGTGGACTTTGTTTTATAATATGTAGTGATGATAAGGAGCATTTTTTTAGGATTAGAAGATTGTGGATTTGTACAGATTAGAAGATTTGTGGTGTCAGTAATAATCAGCGACAAGAACTCAATCAATATCAAGGCTGTCTCACAATTTTCTGATCCTCTTGCTATAATATATAACCACCAAAAAGATCCAACCAGACGTCTTTTCTTTGTTATTGAGTCAGTGAACGATATCAAATGTATTAGGAATAATTGGCTAAAGAAGCATGACGAGCTTATATTTCCAAAATTTCACGAAGAAATTCTGCCCTAAGGCAAATGGATGCATCTGAAAATAAGGAATTGATGAAATACGGCTATGAAGTCTCTGTTTCCCTCATGAATAGAGCGACAAAACGTGAAGCTTAGATTGCAGATTTTCTCCAATGCGTTTTGTGTGGCTGTAAAGCAATTAGAGCCATTAAAGAAATTTGATCATTGGGAGAGCACTGCAAACTTTATTTAGATGTTGGAGCATTATGAATGTCAAGACTCGATTGAAAGGACAAAGATTAAGAGACCCTTATCAAGAACCAATAACTTCCAAATCAGATCACATAATTATTTTTCTCAGAAACTTTCTAAATTGGCTTCATCGATGGCAAGTGTAATTTAAGTCAGCCCCAGGGAATCCTGCAAAA
>JAHWFO010021605.1:0-10377 GCA_023313115.1 Rhysida immarginata
AGGCTATTTAAATAGTAATTTACAATTTAGTTTTCATATTTATTTATTTACTTTCAAGTGTTTTAAAATGTTGGTTAATTCTATATATCCATGTACGATGCTATAACAAGAAAATGTGCTCCCTTTATCCGCTTTGGCGGTAAAATCATTCTTGTTTTTTCTTTATTACTATTCATATACATATATATTATATGATCCTTAAGTTTAATGTCACTAGCTATTCCCTATTTCGTGAAAAAATTACAATTTTCTGACGCAGCACCCCCAGAAATTTTAGCTACGAGCCGCCACTGCGATGGATACAACGTCGTCATGCTGCAGAACTTAGTTGTCTCGGCCAGATACTTTTCACGGACGAAGCAACCTTCACCCGGACAGGAATCGTAAATTCTCACAACCAGCACCATTGGGCAGATGCTAACCCGCATGTTACCAGAGCTCGAGCGCATCAAGAGCGTTTCTCCGTGAACATTTGGTGTGGAATTGTCGGAAATAACTTAATTGGCCCTTATGTGTTGCCGCCACGATTGACTGGGCGAACGTATCTTTTGTTTCTGCAGAATGCATTGCCAGAATTACTGGAAGATGTTCCTCTTTTGATAAGATCTAACATGTGGTTCATGCATGATGGCGCTCCAGCACATTTCAGCCATGTTGTGCGAGCACACCTTAATGCTGCATACACGAATCGGTGGATAGGTCGAGGTGAACCGGTAGCCTGGCCTGCAAGATCACCCGACCTTAATCCCTTGGACTTTTTTCTGTGGGGTCATGTGAAAACGATCGTCTACAGCACAGAAGTTCTTAACATTATGGATCTGCGACAACGAATTGAAAATGCATGCCAAACCGTTCGTAATGCTGGCGACGAACTCTTCCATGACATCAGACGGTCGCTCATACAACGAGCCGAAGCGTGCGTGCGAGCTGGTGGTGGGCACTTTGAACAATTCCTGTAATTTGAAGCCACGGATTTAGTTGGCTGTATCGCGTAAATAAATCGTTTCCAGACAAAGTGCTATAGAACATTTTCGTCTTCTTTTGACCTGAAGAATATGTCACTAAATTTATTGTACATAATTTTGAAACACCCTGTATTTAAGGTGCGCCTCAAAAGTTTAAAGAAACATGTTTTTGTTCAAAAGAAAGAAGACTATTGAAGGTACGTACAAATGCTTTAATTACTGGCTGTACAAAGCACTTAAAAGAAACTCCTTAAAAATTATTCATGAAAACATAATAGAAATAAAAATATTCAACAAAATGGAATTTTGCGTGTCTCAAAAGTTTAAAGAACGACTGAAAAAACATTGCATGAATTATACAGCAGGTTAAATTGAACGACCATTTGCCTTGATTGTTTCAAATACTCTGTTCGGCATTGAGTTTATGAGGTTGAGCAATGTTTCTGGTCTTACATTGTACCATGCATCTTCAATTGCTCTTTTCAATTCATCAGTCGAAGAAAATTGACGTCCGCCGGCATAACTGCACGAGACATGATTCCCCATAGATTCTCTATAGGGTTCAAGTCTGGGCTTCTTGGGGCCACGTCATAACGTAAATATTTTGTTTTCTGAACCAATCCATTGTTGATCGTGAAGCATGGATGCTGGCGTTAACCTGCTGGAACACGAATTCCAGGCCACACTAATGATCACAGACGGGTAACAGATACTGTGTAAGGGTTTCTTGGTATGTCAGCGAATTATCTCTTCCACTGATGAAAGCCAAATGTGGTGGTACCGTTGAATGCCAAGTCGCTCCAAACCATGACAGAACCACCTCCTTGTTGTCTTGAGTAAAAGATCTTCGGTTCCTGTCGTAGATCGTACCAGTATGATGCCCACCATCCAAGTTCCACTTCTTTTCATCACTGAACAACACCGACATCCATTCGTCTTTCCAGGCCATGTTTTCTTGTGCCCAACGTAGCCTGTCTTGAATGTGCTTGGCAGTCAGAGGTGGTTTCTTCATCGTTTTTTTTTTGTAGACAACATGTCCACTCGCAATTATTCGCCAGTGTACAGTGTCTTTCGATATGTTTACCCCAGTCACGTCTTTTATCTGGCTAATAGAAAGATTATGTGTGGCTACCAGTCGTATAATGCGTCTGTCATCGCGAGTTGAGGTAACTTTGGGATGATCAGATCGAGGTTTTTGGTGGAACGATAAACTCCTCTTCAAAACATTATAAACCCTTTTTGTTGATCTTCTAGTAATTGTGACAATATCAGCAACAGATAGTCCGTTGGCTTTCAATCGCCAGATTTCAGCCACTTCATCGACTGTGAATTGAGGTTGGCGAGGCATTGTCGTAGGTCAGTTGTGAGTGGAAGAAAAGCTTTCTTTGAAAAAAATGACTAACTCTGCAAAGGATTAATACCCTGTCATTCGTAAATTTACATATTGGACGTCTCCATTCAGCATCTGAGGGTAATTCTTTAAACTTTTGAGACATGCAAAATTTCATTATGTTGAATATTTTTATTTCTATTATGTTTTCGTGAATAATATTTTCAGGAGTTTCTTTTAAGTGCTTTGTACAGCTAATAATTAAAGCATTTGTATGTCGCTTCAATAGTCTTTTTTCTTTTGAACAAAAACATGTTTCTTTAAACTTTTGAGACGCGGCTTATATATTTTAAAAAACCTCTGCAATGTCCGAAGCAACTGGACTGTTTCGGACAGTCTGATTTTTCGCCATTTTAATGAAATACAAGGTAACTGCATTACCAAAAGAACACGGAAATGTTTTCACAATTTGTCTACCATTATCACATTAGAAAATATCACGAGTTTGGAAATGTAATGGACTTCGCTTTAGCATACAGGAATCCAAGTTTTCGAAATTCCAGTCCTGTAAGTCCGTGGTTTAATCTTAAACAGGCAATCAGATATTCGGCTAATGCACTGCTTTCTTGTTTGTTAAAAGCTTCTCTATTGTGGGTCTCGCGAAATGGCACGGGAATTCTTTTTGTGTTCCTTCACCTGATTTCCAGTATCAAGGAATAATTTGAGCTGGAACTCCGCCGGCTGTTGGCTGGGATTCATTTCTTGTCCTTCCAACATAATCTTGTAGAGTGGAACGTTAAACTTTGTACAGTGCTGAGACTTTGCGAACGCTTAATCCATCCAAAACTGCATTCACGGCTTGCTTCATATATTCCCTGGAAGGCGGAACTTGCCCTCTTTTCTTTTTGTAACTTCTAACTATCTAAATTTAGAAAGATCAAATGTTTAAACAAATGAAATAAATAAATACAGTATCGATTTGGCATTTGGGATTGATACAGATGTATGTATGTATGTTCGTATGTCAACTTTTAAAAGGATTGACCTAGAGACTTGAAATTTTTTACACACACATGCCCTATACAGAGGACGGTGCGAAAAATATACCGAATCCTCTAGGGTGGCCCGGGGCCCTTCAGGGGCCACTTGTATGAATTTCATGGTTCCTTTTTTTCTTTTGAACAAAGAGGCCTAAAATCCTGAAATTTCGTAAATTTGTAGTGCGGTTCTAAAAAAAAAAAAAAAATCAATATACAAGAAAAGTGATATAAGCCTCTGAAGCCCCATCAAGGGCTTCTGGGCTATAACTTTTGAACGAAAAGGCCTAGGATTTTGGCAGCCATTGTATTTGAAAAATTTGTGCCCCTCCACTTATTATAGTCACGAGCCGCTACTGCTTGTAACATTTTGATGCTAAAACATTTATTTATATCGTTGGATAACGATCCCTTAACTAGCTTTTTATACTTAAATTTATATTCGAAATTTAAACTGCTATGGAAAATACGAGAACCACTAAAGCAGTGACTCTAAACCGGTGTTCAGCGAAATTATCAGAAAATTAAAGATATTTCGCCTTAAAAAAGATACAGGATGAGGGGGGGATGGCCGTGTTCCGAAAAATTTAAGAAACCGTACACTAGATTTCTTTCAAGAAAAAGTGGCATTCAATGTATTTTGCCCCGAAATATTTTCATTTATATTCCACAGCACATAAATTGAGTACTTATTTCTACTATTCATTGAGTACTTTCGAACGATACACCACGAGCTGTGCTTTTCGCGACAAAGAATTTCGTACCCTTTCCTTGTCAGTCACATCAGAGACGTATTATTTGTAGAAATCAGATTCATCACTTTTCTTTGTTATTTTTGTGGCTTGCCATTAAAAGGGTTTATCGTCCTTACCAAATAAGGCATTAATAGTTTTATTAAAAATAGAATGTTTCAAGCTAATTAAAAATAGAATGTAAATAGATCGATTTGTAAAAATTGAATAAACGTATATATTGTAGAATCTCATCGAGTGAAATATTTTTATCTATTCTGAACAAATTTGCACAATTTTCTAAAACATTTGCTCTGCGTACGTCACGGTTTATCTTAAGGTAAGACTTTCATCACGAAGATAAGTTTTACGAAAGCGACGAAGGCGACGTGACTGCGTTTGTTTAGTCTCGTCAGACAGACTACTTCCGTTTACTATTTCCAGTGACGCTGACGCAGTTACGCTTCGTCGCCCGACTAAAACCATCGTCACCTTCTGCGGGATTAGTATTAGAGAAGGCGATCGGGCTTTTTAGCCAAAGTCATTATTTCAAACGAAAGAATTAGTTCAAACAGAACAGAACATTCGTACCAATAGGGTTTAGGATCATTTCGAAAACATAATTTAATGAAAATATTGCTTTATCATTTCGTTTTTTACTGCGAGCATTAGAAGGCTGTTGTCGATTGCCCGTTTGAAAGCCGTCGTTCTCACGAAATCGTTTGTAATCGTCAGGCTGACGACTTTCACGACATCGTGATTCGTAGTGACGGCTCGTCGCTTTCGTCGCAATAAACAAACACACCATTAATATAGTGGATCTATGATCGAATAGAAAGGAAGATGTCCATTCTAAGAGCTTATTTTTCAGTATTATTATAATGTAAGCACTTCTGAAAAGAATCTATAAAGCTCCTATTTTACTTGCGCAATAGGCCCTTAAGAACGGGAAACGTCACTGCATCCATTCAATCGCTGTTAATTTCAAGAACAAAAATGGATAATCCCAATTGTCTTGTTGACAAGATTTTTATTATGGATATGACTTCCAACTTGTTCCTTGAAGAGACTTTCTGTAGTTTACATTTTTGGAGAGTTTTTGCAAATGGCCATCCCAAACACGTATAAACATGGAAGACATTGGCCCAACTTTCACAATGCAGCATTTTTCACTGTGCTTAATACAAATTAATAATCAAAAATTAATCACCTTTTGATATAATTTATGGGGTTATAATTTAGACTCTTTATAAAAGCACTCCGAAGAATAAAATTGAATTTATAAAGATATTTTTCAAAAGTAAATTAATGAATTGATTCTTTAATTAAGCGATGACGAAAATTTAATTTTGCGATAAACGTCGGCATTTCTTTTTTAGCTTCTTCATAAAATTACTTAAGTCTCGCAAGTATTGTTTGGTTTTATTAAGTAGCGAAGGAATGAGGCTATTTATTGGTTTTTTCAATGTGCATCTGTCCATCACCTTCAACTTCCGATATTTTTTTGACGTAGAAGGTGGACATTCGGAATGTAGGTTACCATATGCAAGTTCTACTTCATTATTTAGTTAGGCTCTGATTGGCCTACTGGGGTCGGAGTTACGATGGTGGGAGTGAGAGGGGACCATCTGGTCTGTTTTGTGTATAGATTTGTAAAGGAGTGAAATTCGGTATGCAGATTCGTCTAGGCAAGATCTACATTAGTCTCTTATTTGGGCCAAATTGCACGGGTGAGGTCGGAGTCGGGGGGAGGGGCAGTCACGTGGCCTCTAGAACTATTAACGTTTTCAAAAGGCAACAGGTGGCATGTGATATGTCATTCGATCGGAAATGATGAGAAACGAAAGACGATAGAGCTCGTTAATATTTATTAAATACTATGTTCGAGAAAATAAATTCTTTGATGAAAAATTAGAGGTTAAAAAGTGCGGATAATAGGGTTAAAAATAGATGAATTCAGGGCTTCCGCTACTTTCCTGTACCCTCCTATGGGGGATTAATAGGAAGCTGGATGTTTTAGTTTTTATTGCGCCGCCAGAGTGTGCCAGCAACAATTTTGGTATTGGCAACATCCGGTAAGGTTAAGTTAACGCGAAAATGCCATACAATTGTTGTGTTCCACAATCCTCGGCAATTTCTAAAAAGAATAAAGGATTGAAATTTTATTCCTTTACAAAAATGGAATTATAAATAAGCAGTGGATCAAAAAATCAAATCTGGAAAAAAAATTTCAAATCGCATGAAATTAAGCCGTCTTCATTTTTCTCCTGAAGATTACACGGTCACGTCTCAGGATAAATAATAGTGTTTTCTTAAAATTTAGTGTTTTATTAACTTGTGTTAATCATAAATTTATGTTAATTTATAAGATGTTAATTTAAAAATTTAACACTTTATTAATTAAACACTTACACACTTAATTACAAAATTTGAATGAAATTAATGAAATAAAAGTAAAATAAAATTAAAAAGTTTTAAAACATGATCAAACCTTTAATTATTATACAGTTTGTATTTTTTGTACTTTTATTAAATTACATAAAAAATTACCTAACAATTCAGTAACTTCAAATTTATTTTTAAGATGACACTGAATACTGAATCCTGGTAGCAAATCTCCCAAAGAGGCACGTAAGATTTTAAATCGGGAGAAGATACTCACTAAAACTTATAACATATGTAGCTCTGATAATAATAGCAGTAGTGGTAGTAATTTTACTGCTCTGATGTTAGTAAAAATTATAAGGTAAACGTTTTCCAACATCACATTTGTAAGTCGTAAAAATGGTTTCCCTATGCAGCGATCTATTTTGGGCCTACCACTCTCTAAGAGTGAAGGCCTTTGTTTTCGTTTCAGAAATTCAAAATTTTTTTTTGCTGAAATCGACTTAAAAACTCATGATTCGTAAAGATATGTTGAAATTTTGAATAAAAAATTTTCCGTCTGTGCATATGTATGTATATACGTATGTGACCAATTTTGTGCAGCTAACTCCTCTGAAACGGGAAATAGCCGAACCAAATAAAAATTATACATGCTTAGAAGGTTCCTTAAATTGTGCCTTAGCGTATATTTTATGTCAATTCAGTAAGCCTTTTTCGAGATATTAATTATTTACTAAAAATTAAAAAATGGCTGTAGCGTTCAAGCGATCGAACCAAACTCAATAAACTCCACATGTACATACTCATCTCATTAAGGCAATTTTTTTTTGTAAATGACTTGTTTGGCTGTGATGAGCCGTTTTGGAGTTATTTACTATCTCCTCCCCCAAGATCCCCCTGCCGTCAATTATTTTTTATTTTTTCTTATTTTTTTTTTATTTTATTTTTTTAGAAATTCAGACAATGGGGTTCTTAAACTATACACTGACCAGTTTTTATGGAAACGAGCTAAGCCTTTTTAAAGAAATTAATTTTTTTTTTTGAAAAAATGAAGAAATGGCAGAAACATTCATTTCAATGCTCAAACACAGTATAAACGGTACATTAGTGGTATATTCAGATTGTACACAATATTTGAGAAATGTTTTATTATCAGTGTTTTTTTCAGTCGATCCAACCGTTTAGGAGATAAAGGCCCTGAAAGTGTGGAACTTTTAAAGTTTTGAACCCAATTTTATCGATGAAGACAAAAAGATAGAGAGGGGGTCTTACAGACATACCTATTCTACTTTTTAATGGTCTTTAAGAATCCGAAGTTAGAATTTAAAAAATTCAAATTTTTTAGTGCACAAATAAACTTTTGGAGGCAGCAGTCCTATGGAGAGTGAGTCAATGCGTGTATATTGAAAAATATTGGATTTTTGAAATTCTGACTTCGGATTCTTAAAGACCATTAAAATGTGGAATAGAAACGTCTGTAAGACCCACTCTCTGTCTCTTTGTCTTCATCGATAAAATTGGGTTCAAAACTTTAAAAGTTCAAAACTTTCGGGGCCTCTATCTCCTAAACGGTTGGATCAATTGAAAAAACACCGAGAATAAAACATTTCTCGAATATTATGTACAATCTGAATATACTATTAAAAATAAGGGTTCCTATTTAAGATTTCAAAGTTACCCCCTTCCCCCAGCCCCCTCACATGAGGGGGGGGTAATTTTTTAACTAATGAATTTCTCCCGCGAAATAATTCACTTTTGATTTTGGACATTTTTTCGTACGATGCTTAGTTTCCGAGATATTCAGTTGTCTCAAGATAAATGCCTCACCCTTGTATATGCGACAGTTTGGGACACGGAATTCATATTTCCTTCTAAATAACTAGCCTAATGTTTGGGATAGATTTTGTTTTGAGAAGGACTTGAAGCACCCAGATAACAGAAGTGTGATATCTTACCTTCATCACTTTCATCAGTCCTGTGTGAAAGATTTCATTCTCTGTAGAACAAATTTAAAACTATTCAAAAATATGATATTATAAGTTTTTGCAATTTTTTGAAATGTAACTCTTTAACGAATGTGAACCTATACTGACAGACTGGTCTAACTATAGACGACTGATCGACGCTGATATCAATGATATTTGTATTGTTAAAGCTTTGTACAATTGTGTAGTGAGATCTATACGAGGAAGTGTTTACTGTGAGTGGTCAGATTATTATGACCACCTGATGTTTGTAGGCAAATTAGCTATGATTTTGCGCTGAAGTTGCTAAAGAGACGGACTAGTGTAAATAGGCAAGCAGGTTGTTTACCACGACATTGGAAGTGATTTGTTTCAGAATATTATAGGTAAACGACGCAATTCAGCAGCCTTTGATGATTGTTGGCGCTCGGAGCCATCGAGTTAATATTAGCAAAACAGCTGCATTCATTAAATGTTCAAGAGCAGCTGCTGTTAAATTGTTACAGACTGGACTGTCTGCCGGAAAACTGGGTCTGAACGTACCAGTTTCTGGCCATCAATGTTCGGACAGAAAGGAGAATGGCACGCCTGGTACAAGACAACAGAAGGGCAACAGCGCATCAAATTACTGCAGATCTTTATCAGGGATCCTCTCAAATGATCTCTGAACGCACTGTTCGCCATACACTGCATAGTATGGAATATGGGAGCCGAAGGCCAGTTCTAGCACCTTTGCTATCTGCAGTTAACAAGATAAAACGTCTCCAATTCGCACAGGAACACAAGGATTGGACAGTTGAGCATCGGAATAAAGTCATGTGGTCTGATGAACCACGTTTTCAGTTGCATCATGCAGATAATAGAATGAGAATTTGACGGAAACTGCATGAAAGCATGGACCCCACATGCATGAGTACAATCGTTCAAGCTCGTGGGGGCTATCATGGTCTGGGGCATATTTCCCTGGCATATGGGTCCTTTGATTTGTGTAGAAAAACGTCTGAATATCAGAACATACCTAAATATCTTTGCTGATCAAGTTCATGCAATCATGTTGATGGTGTATCGCAATGGAGATGGCTTCTTCCAACGTGACAATGCGACATACCACGCTACAAGCAAAATGCGTTGTTTGCTGCAAACAAATTTTTTTTTGCTACTGAATGTATGCTTTAACCCTTATGTTGATTCGACAATTGAAAATGATAGTAAGGCGAGATTTTTGCGATCGCCACGAAAGCAGACGAACCTGGCTTAGGTGGCCCCCATAATGACCAAATCACAATCCAATTGAGCATTTGTAGGAGAAAGTTGAAAGAGACATCAGACAGGTGGTTCCAAAACAACAAATTTCACAGAATAGGACAGTGTTATTCATCAGCAGAATAGGACAGTGTTATTCATAACAGCCTATAAGAAGCAGTGAAAGACATCATCTGCCAAGCACAACGTTGTCCGAAAGTTGAAGCTCACTGATAGAGACTGAAGGGGTTTGAAGCGGATTGTGGCCAGAAACCACAAGACAACAGCATTCATTGTGTCAGATTTCGCGCATCACCTTTCAACATCTCGTGGAGTAAATGTGAATCGCCGCAGTATTGAAGGTGGCCCAACGAAGTACTGATGGGGTGGTCATAATAATCTGGCCACTCAGTGTATATTCATCCTAAAGTGCCGATATCTGATATGGAAATGTTGTCGTTCAGTGCGATAATGAAATATTCACCAACAACTAGACCAATCAGTGAAAAAATGGAGGTGGATACTAATATTGCAATTATGACAGTTAACATTATCAATGTAGATGCTACATTAAATTTATACGCTCTTAAACATTTTAATTTAGATTTCAAACCCATCCGATCACCTATTACATTGGGTGGCAGTACTATAAATTTGATGTTTGCGCGAAATATTTGTTCTTGTCTGTTGCCATTTCTAACATACTCCTCTTATCATTAACCA
>JAHWFO010021605.1:10477-59639 GCA_023313115.1 Rhysida immarginata
TGGTGAATTGCAAGTACATTTTTTTGTTTGAACTTTTATATCAGAAATTAAATTTTTTAAATCCTGTTGCACAAAGCTCTTTCTTATTCGCCATGTGGCCTCAAGACGTATTCTACGATTTAACAAGCGGCCGTGTCCCAACACAGCCCCGTAATTTTTTTTTTGATTCCGTATCATTATCTCGTGGTAGGCCTGTGCGAATGTGCCATTGCGCCATACCAATTTACTGTTACTTGTATATATTCTTAAATATTTATCCCTTATTCAGGTTGATTCAGCACAGAAGTGTAATAGGAAAGAGGGATTTCATTTCAAGAGGGGGTCCATAGCATATTTAAATTATGGACTATAAGAATATTTAATGCTCTGAAACACAGTGATTTCTTTAATATGTTAAAATTTAACTCTGCTTTTCTTCCTCCCACTTTGGCATCAAGGACTCTCAGCCCAGCTTTATTTAATCTTTATTTATTTTTCCCACTTTAAAAATGTACAAAATACGTTTAGAACATTAAAAATAGTTTTAGAATATATACATACATTTGTTCTATTTTCGACAACGACTTCTAAATAAGTCAAATATTTATAGAATTTAAGCACGATCAAACTTTCGCGTGTTTGTTTCGCGCTCTGAAGCAACCGGATGTTGCTAATACCAATCCATAACCATTGCGCGCTCCGGTGACGTAACTGCAAATCCATAATATCCAACATCCTATTGCTAGTTACGAGCTGAATATAAGACCAAATATAAAATTTCATTCTTTCTACTTGTTTTTAGCAACTCTAACCGTAACCTACCCTAACATAACCGAAAAATTTTAAACTTCTCTTTTCTCTTTCAACTGTGAAATTTTTAAAATTCTCTCTTCTCTTTCACGTTTTAAAGAAGAAAATTACTTAATGCCATTGTAAATAATAAACTTCATCTATGAATGGTCCACTGTATGAGAATAAACAATTGATAGAATGAAATAGAGTATGGATTAAATTTCTGTTTTGCTTTCAAAGTTTGCAGTGTCATATAAGATGGTTTGTGTGTATCTTTCTAATCTACAATATTAATCAAAACTTTCTTCCGTTTAAAGGTTATTGAGCTTCAGGAACATATGATCATAATAGATTAAAAATAAATTATTTATCTTTTTTTTGACGTAAGGAAAGTTTAAGTTTGATTCAACTTTCAATCCTCAAAGTTTGATTCTATTTCTATTGGTTAAAGATAAGAAGTTTCAGCAAAGAGACGTTTACTTAAAAATTCTATAAAAGTTGGCATAATTATAGCAAGAACAGAGAAACAGCATTGAATTTTTTTCTCACGCCGTAATTAACGAAACAACTATTGAAATAAAAACCAAGTAAGTATATTTATTTCCTTAATCGGACATGAAGGTTTAATTTTATTTTGCTTTAATACTTTCGA
Source organism: Rhysida immarginata (assembly GCA_023313115.1). Taxonomy (NCBI): domain Eukaryota; kingdom Metazoa; phylum Arthropoda; class Chilopoda; order Scolopendromorpha; family Scolopendridae; genus Rhysida; species Rhysida immarginata. Next base: position 11,901 of record JAHWFO010021605.1, read on the forward strand.
ATATAAAATTAAAATTGTATTGCTTTGCGTATTAATGTATACAAATTATTGAATACGATAAGTTAAAAATCATTTATATTAAGTTATTATTTTTCCAAAGTGAAATATCAACCGCTCGGTTTTTAAATCCATCTTGATATTAACGTTATCTATCCAATTATAAAATGAAATTTATTCCGTCGTTACAGTCTCTACAAAAAAAGAAGATTAAAATAAATAAAAAAGAACTAAACAAAAAATAAAATAAAATAAAAGTACAAAAAATATATTACGCTTTAAATGCGTTAGATCTCTTTAGATTTATTCATCTATTCTAAATTATTAAATATTCTATATTCTAATATTATCTCTTACTATTTCTGAGATCTTCGGAAAATTTAAAACTCATTATTAGGAGTATTTTATTCATTTTATGTTCGTGTTAAATAACTTTTAATTAAGGCAAACAAAGATTACATACTTTTATTTTGTTAAAACTGAGGATAATTTAAAAGTATTATGCAGCAATTAAACTTGATAGAAATTAAAGAACAACAGAATATTAATTTTACATTATTTAAATATTTTCAAAATCATCAAATATTAGGCTAGAATTTAGAAAATTGTGAAAAGTGTGTTTTACGTAGGTCGATTTGGTTTATTATTACTTAAATTAATTAATTTTCATTAATTTTAATTATGAATGATTCCATGTGCGACGTATATTGTACTAATGCACAGATTGTTCAAATGCAAATTAAAGGACATTGACATATTTCATGCCTTAGCCTATAATGGAGACCACGTAATTTGCGTCTGCTACCTATCTTGTCTTGTGGCGTAAATCGCATTTCTCATGTCTTTATCGACTTTTTTAATCGGTGCTTACACGTGAATGATTTTTATCTTGAAATAAGATATAGCGCCTGATGATACCTCACTAATCGGAAATGCGCGACCTCACCATTTAGCATTCCATTCAGAGCGTCATCACAACAAATACTCTTAACTGAATATGGAATACAACATTGTTATGCCGTTGCTAATTTTGTGTTCAGATTTCACTACTACCTAAAATTTTCATCTATTTTTTCAGAGGACGGTTGCTAATATGCTAACATTGTTCACTCTTAGTATGACAGCAAATATTTAATCCTCAACAGAAAGAAATTTGTATATAAAAATAAAATTAATTAATATTAAATACAACAATAACTGACTTAAAATTCCATCGAAAAAATAACAAAATCTAAGCTTAAAGCTTAAGCCTGAGATTGTTAAAAGTAAACAGATTTAAAATGTGTTTCAGTGAACTGTAAATAATTAAAAAAACTTTTATATAATGAAACTGAAAATCAGTCTCTTACAAAGAAATGAAATGAATTGATATTTTAATCAAGGCGTTTGGATGGATATGAGGGGTATTTTTATCCATATATAAGGATGGATAGGAGAGGTATTTTTTAGAACGTTTAAGAGGTGCAAGGGTTGTTTTAATTCCTTACATTGATTCCATCGTAATCTGATAGAATCGAAGATTACTTTTACACCTAATCAATCTTTAACTAATAAGATTTACTATTTGCTGTTTGACAATTCATATCCCCTCCTGTCATGGATGTAGCCAAGTAAATTTATATACAAGTATTTGACTATTGAACGAAATATTATGTAAATGGGGAAACTTTGTTGAATAAGCGACTTTATTCTGCGAAAATAGAGCTGGTAATTGGTGCCCTTTTTTGTCTTGTTACTCTCATATATGTAAGTTGAGTCCCTCCCCCAACATAAATCATGGCTAAACCCATGCCTCCCGTCCTCATAGATATCTACTGAATATTTATACTTTTATATTTTTCTTTGCAGGGTATACAATAACAAAATAATAATAAAATAATAGAAGCGAAAACAGGAGCGAAAATGGTATTCACTAATAATCGAGAAATAAATGTGTATAAAGAAATAAATGTATATGAATCGCCTACTCAATTTCTCATGAGAGTAAAACCATCAGATGACTTAACTTCGCATACACGGCATAAATTAAATTTGAGACTATGCGACGCCTTTCAACCTGTTGACATTCTTACACAATCTCATCGTATCGAAATCTCAAATCTTGCCGAATTTTTTTATTCAGAACAGGAAATTCATGCAGAAAATGTTGTCTTGGTTTGGATAAATATCGGCTTACAATGCAAATTCTGTAATAACAAAGCTGCAGCGTTTATAATTAGAAATATAGGATCAGTTATGAGCAATGACGAATTTCTGCGTTTGACAAGAGAACAAATGCTGTTTATCTTCCGAAAAATCTCTTATGAAAATATCACATTTACGGAACCCTTGCTTAAATTTTTGGAAAGGTGGATAGCCGCAGAAGACGCACGAGATGAATTTTGGCAAGAACTGTTCTTCGTGAAATTCGACAATATTTCTAGAGAGACTTTGACCATGTTGATAAATTGTAACTCTTACTTGCAAGAAGACATTTTATTAAAATTAAAACTGAAGAATATCCTGAAAGATAAAGATGAACATTAAAGGAGAGCTACTATATTTATTAGGTTTTATTTATAAAATAGGGTTATTTATGTAAATACACGTATTATGTAAATATGATTTATGTATTGCTGGGTTATTTCAAGTGCAAAATGAAGGGGAAACGGCCTCATAAAATCATCGCATATACTACTTGAAAACCACGTATTTATCCTAATTACATAAAATGCAGTCATTTTTGATATTTTGTTGAATGCATAAATGTATTTTTATGTAAATAAAGCATTTAAAAATATTTATCTATTCCTACGAATTAGTGTACTTTGTTTTCGTCTTTTCTGTGAATTTCTGGGCATAGACATTCGGTTTCTCTTTAAGATATCATAACTTCATAATCTGGATGTCATAAATGATGTTTTTTATTTTTTTTAAATACAAAAATCAAAATCCGAACAAGGAAGATATTCTTATCCTGATGTAATTTTGAGTATATTATATGTATATAAATTTATTTCAAATTCTAAATGCAGATAATATAACGGGGGACCAGTAAAAAATAAAATGCAAAAAACAAACAAAAACAGAGTGGAAAGAGTCTAAAATCATTTAAGATAAACTGGTTAATAGAAAAACTAATACAGGACCCTAAAAATATTTAGCCTTTAAAGAAACTAAGACAGTGAACTGAATATTTTTGATAAACTGTAATTTAGTTTTAGAACGCCTGGAAGCGTATTCTTAATAAATATCTCATTGGTTTTAAGAACTGTTTTAATATACGGGATATTAACATAACATGATTCAATAATAAAAGTATGAGTTGTTCATTAATTCTGATTATACGTTTTTTAAAGGACAAGGTATGTGATAATAAAAGTTATGCAGCTACTTCTGATCACAGTAAGAAATGCGCATATTCTTTTAAACTGAAATTATTTATAACCGGAAAATCCAATTCTATTTTAGATGACTAGGAAAACTTAAATGGCTGCGTGATTTTTTGCAGCTAATCTTATATGATCATCAAATGTAAGCTATTGTGTTTTGGGGAAAGGGTCAAATAGACGAAGGCGGCTGGGCGCTAGTCCAGTGAATGATAGAAAATTGGAGATAGACATTTGGACGATTGTAAACCGAGCGATAAACAACCAGGTGACCAACTATAAATTTACAAAATTAAAAAATCTCGGACGATTCTAAGACGAAATTCGGAACAAATCATTTTACAAACCAAACAGTACTGTACGAGGCCTATCCGAAAAGTATCCGGATTGAGGCTACAAAAAAAAAGTAAAACTTGCTGCACCTTTTTGCTATCCAGATCGTGTGACGACATTTCTGCTGATGACGTAATGAAATTTGCAGCTGTTAAAGAGTGCCGCGTGCAATTGTTGTAACAGGCTAAAGCAAAACGTTTTTCTTTACTCGTCGCGTGGTGAAAATGACAGAAAACATTGAGCAACGACATTGCATCAAATTTTGTTTTAAAATCGGTAAAACCGCAACGGAATGTTATGAATTGCTGAAACAAGCATTCGGCAATGTGGGCTTCTGGAGGTTGGATGCCGCACCACGATAACACTCCAGCTCACATATCGCACATCATGCAGCAATTCTTGTCAAAACACTACATCGCTCAAATCAGGCAGCCTCCCTACTCACTGACCTAGCTCCGTGCGACTTCTTCGCATTTACGAAGATCAAGAAAGCACTCAAAGGACAGGGATTTGAGGATGTGGACGTGACAACACAAAAAGCGACGGCGGAGCTCTTGGCCGTCCCAAAGGAGGTATTCCGTGCTTGTTTCGACCAATGGCAGCAACGCTGGGCTAAATGCGTTGCTGCAGACGATGCTTATTTTGAAGGTGACTAAACATTTATGTGAACCGTATTTTTGTACCCTCAATCCGGATACTTTCTGGACAGACCTCGTATATTTTACATGTATATATAGGGTGTCCCATCTAAAGGTCCAACCTCAAGGGCCAACTTCTAAAATATACAAATCTGACAGAGTATTTTCAATGGAAGAATTATTGTAATACATCTATCTTCGTTTATCACGGGGGTTTGGTTCCAAATAAACGCCGTGATAAGCAAAACTGTGATAAATGAATAATATAACCTATGGGAAAATCCCAAAGACCCCCAAGCTGCCTTCCCACTTATCCAAATATTACCACTAAAATAATTTAAACACACTTAATGATCTTTAATTTTAATTATTTAATACGTATAATATATTTAATAATTTAATGTTTATTAATTTAATATTTCAGTAAACTTTTATACGTAATACATAAGGTGTGTGTCATAAATACAGAACACGCTTTAATTTTCCTAAGTTATGGAAAACTATTAATTGACACATAAAGACCGTGAGAATATAGTGTAGAATATAAGAAAATGTTTATTTTCCAAAAGCAACAGATGTCAGGATTCAGTGTATTATATGTAATATGCAAATTAATGCAAATGAGCTTTCTCACAATGATAGGACCACTCACTAGAAATCAAAAGGAGTTGAAAATGAAAGCAAAATTATGCCATTATTTTGTGTAGAAAAGCTGTTTGTTCTTAATGAAAGTAAATATTCTTTGTCTCATTGATGATATAAGATTCTTTAATGTGTGTGTGTGTCTATTTCTATTCCATTCCATCCTGCAATAATTGCCTGTCTGAGCTCTTGAACATTATTAAATTGTTTTCCGTGCTCATATACCTTATGCGCCACGATGGCCCACATATTTTCTACCGGGTTCATATCAGGACTGCTGGCTGGCCAGTCGAAATGTCGAATTTTCTCCCGCTTAAACCAGTCCCGAGTTGACTTAGAAACATGTACGGGTGCGTTGTCTTGCTGGAAATACCATCCTCGAGTGCTAATTTTGGCGCTTGGCGACGTAATATTGGTCCTATCATCTGTTGGCACTTTCAGAATTTAGGTGTCCTTTTATTTCAACCAAATCTGTTGTGCCATTCTTGCCAAATTTATCCCAAACCATTATACCAACAGCATCATAGTAACGAATTATTATTCCATTCATATGAAATAAGTACTTAGCATTGTTTGTTAGCTTACCCTGCTGTCGCTAGGAGAATATCCCGGATTGCTTTCGTAAATCAAGCCAGCAGGTGTTGACATCGGGACCATCAAGGTTCCATTTTTCTCGTCTAAAAACTTTACCTCATTCTTTATCCCATGTTGGATAATGTTGAGCAAATTCTAGTTGTGTCCTTTTGTTTTGCGATGCCAGAAAAGGCTTTTTTTTTCTTTTATTGCCCTGATAGAAATGGGAATTGTTTCAAAACCTGTAAACACTTTGGACACTTTAGATGACAGTTCAGTTCGAATTTTCTCGTGGCTTTAGAACTTTAGAACGTCCAGTTGACACTTGTTTATGATAATATTTATCACCAAGGACCAAATAGTTGTGCACAACATGCCAGGACCTGTTTATCTGCTTGGCAATTGCAATTTCACTTAGTCCATTGGTGTAATACTTTTATCTGATCTTTTTCAACTTCATTTAATGCTTTTTGCTCTGCCCATGATTGTAGATTTGAGTTCAAACGCCCTATTGTCAATAGAAAAACGGGCTGGTCTTATCATTGTGAGACTGCTTATTTGCATTAATTTGGGTAAACTGTGTGAGGCCAAAAACTATGCACAATGGTTGACTACGAAAAAGAAAAGAAAAACACAATTCTTTAACAAGGAATGTTGTGGAATTGTGTTTTCTTTTCTTTTTCGTAGTTAATTTGCGTGTTACATATTATACACTGAATCCTGACATCTGTTGCTTTTGGAAAATAAATATTTTCTTGTATTCTACCACACATTCTTAAGGCTTTATGTGTCAATTAATAGTTTTTCATAACTTAGGAAAATTAAAGTGTTCTATACCCCAGCGAAGAAATATGAGCCCTCTGAAAATACCACACATTGACAGACCACAGTCAACTTTTGTTTTCGTCTAAATTGATGAACAATTTGTTTTTTGTCTTTTCTTTAAATCCAAACACATCACACTTTCACTGCCTCTATCTCCTAAACGGTTGGATCAATTGAAACAACACCAAGAATAAAGCATTTCTCAACTGTTGTGTACTATCTGAAAATACCATTAAAAATAGGCGTTTTCTATTCCACATTTCAAAGCTGACTTCCATTTTCGAAAATAGCGTCTTTTTTTTGGAAATGGAATACATGTACACAAAAAACCTCTGACATAAAAGTACAATAATTCTTTCATTGAAAGTACTCTGTCGAGAGTTGTATTTTACAAGTTGGCTATTGGTTCACTTTAGGTGAGACACCTTGAACACAAAATGAACGAGTTAATCCTTTGAGTAGTTATACAATATTCCACGCAAATATTCAATAGTATTTCGTCTATCACACTTTTTTATTCTTCTAAGAATTTTTTTATCGATTTCTTGGCATATTATATACACTTCCGGATGTTTATAATCTTGTAATACATCTTTCAGATTCTGCATCACAGCTTCTCTGAATTCTTCGCAATCCCTCTATAAAACCCATAAGTTTCGATACGCGAAATTGTATCGTTAGAAGATAGGCTGAGGCAAATTTATTTGGCCTGTCTTGATCATTAACCGTTCATTGAATAATAGACAAACATTTTAATTTAGAATGTGAGAGACTCTAATGCCATTGTTTCTAAGGCGACCTATACGAATATTTGCAAACCATTCTAAAATTACCACTAGAACAAAAGCAACTGAGGTAACCATTTTTCTGTGTAAAGACTACTGCAAAATAAATATTATTGTATCAGCTGAGGTTTGTAACTAAAGCATCGCTCTTTTTCTTTTTTTTTATTAAGATTACTTTGATTGGGAACATTCTATATTATATTCAGAAACTCCTCAAATCTTATCTAATTAGAAAGCTAAATAATTAAATATAAACTGGAGATGACGTCCAATCATGATGTAATGATTTTTCTATCGAAAAATGGAAGGAAAAATTCTGCAACCTGGATTCGAACCAGGAACCTCGACTGTCATGGTCGACGCCTCTAACAGTTTTTCTTTCCATTTTTCTTAAGAAAAACTATTACATCATGTTTGGAGGTCATCTCCAGTTTATATTTAATTATTTATCTGTGAGTTCATCAAACTTTCTGATGGTTGGATAGGAGGAATTCTCGATCTGCGAGCCAGGTGCCCGTCTCCCATTGGGCTTTCAACCTTGACAACTTGGTTGTCTTCAAGATACCTTGTGACATGGCTGCGATAGCCCAACAAGGTGTGAGGTCGGGGCTCCGCGGTGGCCACTTTGCAAGTTCCAGGCTATTGTTTGCTCGACCAATCCACTGCTGTGATTTCTTTTTATGGGGTGTGTAAAGGACAAGGTCTTCACCCTACTCCTTCCCCGTGACCTAGACGAGCTGAAAGAACGCATTACGGTAGCGATACGTGGGATTGATGGAGACATGTTAATGCGGGTTTGGGACGAATTCGACTACGGGGGGGGGGCGCATATTGAACAACTTTAATTGTGTCACAATAAAATTCAAGAGTTTTTCTTTAAGAATCCATATGCTGTGTGTCTATATTCTGAATAGCTTTGATGTAATAAATTTTTAAAAGTGCGAAGTTCTTTTGTAATCACCCTGTATAATTAGAAACATTTGTTTTAATCTTACATAAGCAAGTTGCTTCGTAAATGTTTTGCGAAATTCCCGGGAGGTGCTCTACTATCGATTCTGTCCAATAAATATTCTATGAAAAACGTCTACAGTAAGCCTATTGGATCAACGTTTTTGTTATCGTCCAAATGTTAACCATTTGAAAAAAGACTGGTTAAGCATAATTTTATTGTATAATTTAAACGTGTTCAATTTTAATTTTATCGAACGAGACAGTAATTTTATTTCATTTTTTTTTCTATCCGAGCAATTGTCATTGCTAGGAGCAAATCCTTGTGCGATACGCGCGCGAGTGCGCATGCTTTCGCTTTAGCACTGTTGAGTTGTGTTCTGTGCTTTTGTGTGTGAGATCCGGAAAAAATAAAAGATTCAAGTGCGATATTCATCCTTGTAATTTTCTTGATTCCCCTGTTCACAAGTGATTATATGTGCAAAAAATATAAGTCATTTACATCATAACCATTTGGCCCTTCGAGTCGGATTCCCAGTGCGTGGAGAGGAATCCGAATGTGGACAATTATCAACAGTGATTTCGAATGCAGGCAGTTTCTTCAAACATGGAGCAACTGATACGACAGCGGGGATTAGCGAAAGGGAAGATCACACAAGCAAGTACGTACCTGGCCAATGCAAAGGAACGTAAACCATCAGCCTACGAGGTGAACTGTCGAGTAAATGCCCTCGATGACGCATGGAAGGAATACGACCAGATAAGCACAAATATTCTAAGAATTAGCAAATGGTAGAAGTATTTAATGAGAACCTAGGCGTTTTGAATCAGGAATAGTTGTATCCTAAACTGATGATGAAGTTTATTCGAAACGCATAGGTTCTCATTAAATACTTCTATATTTGCTAATTCTCAGATCTCCTTTTATTGTTCTCATTACTAGCAAATTAGACCACGATGCAGTTACTAGATCTCATTAAGAAATTCTACTACCAGTCATGGAAGATGGCATTTATCGTGTTGAATATATGGTTCAACAGAGAATGCAAGAGGCTCCAAGTAACTCCCAGATACGCCATTATCAAGATCAAGGACAACTCCCTGGCGGCTAGACGCACCAAGAGATATGCGGAAAAGAAGCAAATCATTGAAGAAATCCGGTTCCTACAGAAGAAGAAGGTACGCGTTAGTTCCATACTTTTACAATTACACCTTGAACTGGCTCAGCGTATCAACACAGAATTATTCATGACGATCCGTGATTACCTCAATAAGTCGCTCGCAGAAGAAAAAGTTTCTAAATTTGCTTCTATGCAACGGAAAATCGAACGCCTTACTATCCCCACGACGATCCCCACACGAAACTCCAAGTTTTCCTTCCACGCCAAGGTTGTCAACTTCACAACAATCAACTTTGATTCAATGCTCAGGAAAGGCTTAAAACACAACTTGAGACTTCCACTCAAAAGTAAGGACTATGTTAACTTTGCTATGGAAATAGAACAAGCAATAGGTCAACTCCCCCCGGAGGAAAGAAATAGTGCACGAACATTAGTTGTAGTTGTATCCTACCCTGATGATGAAGTTTATTCGAAACGCGTAGGTTATCATTAAATTACTATTTGCTAATTCTCAGATCTCCTTTTATTGTTCTCATTACTAGAAAATTAGACCACAATGCAGTTACAACTATTCTGAGTAAATACAAGGAAGAAGATTCCGCCGAACATCAGCGAGACTTTAAGGAAATCGAAGGAAGGTATTTTACAACTGCAGCCGGATTCCTGGAACTCGTCGAGAGGAGTCAAGCGGATTCACATTCGCCAACCCCAACTGCACCATCGAGTGATGATCTTTTCACATCCATGGTCCATCGAAATGAACATTTAACGAATGCTCAAAAACTTCAATATTTGAAAAGAGCCTTGTCGGGGGAAGCCGCAAATGCCATCAAATCAGTTCGAATAATAGATGCTAATTATTCATAGGCATGGGAACTTTTGCTGGAACATTTCCAAGATGAGTACAAAATAAAAATGGCTCATTTGGAAGGCCTGTGTACGCAACCCAAGATCAACAGTGAATCGTCTTCCGAGCTATAGGAACAACATGTGCGAGCTTTAAAGGTTCTAGGATTTCATATAGATATTGTAATCTCATCTTAATATACAGGGTGATTCAAATTCAATGTAATAAAACTTTTAGGGGAGGTATTTTGGGTGATTCTAAGCAAAAAAAAAATTATATGAACAGGTTTCCGAATTTGAACGCTAACTGAGATATGAACAGAACTAAAAACCCGCCATCAAGATCAACAAGTTAATAACTCAGGTTCTTTAAGATCTAGGATGATGAAATTTACAGGAATAATAGGGTACATAAAACTGTGTACACTGTTAAAATTTAATCGTATTCCAACAAGTAGTTTCCGAGTTACGCATTCAAAATCGTAACAGTGCTCACATGCGAGCACTAACCAGCGCGTGTTATGATGTTAGGATAATAGTTCTACACCTTCCAAATATGATACTAGAGGGAACCAGTCCAAGGCGTTGTCAAGTCAAGGAGTTCGAGTACATGCAGCATCGAAGAGCGACTATCCTATCCGTCATGAGCCAAATTTGCGAAAGGTCCCTTCTCAAATTTTATCTTCTAGTGTCCCTAGTTCCTGAGTAGACAGCCAAGGGAAAGGTCTACATTTGTGAAAGAGAATGCATTGTGTTTTAATTGCTTGAGACCATCCAACACGGCTAAGTCATATAAGATGCAAGCTACGTGTCGTAAAAATGGCAAGAGACATAACACCCTGTTACATTATGATCAAGTGACAGCTCAAGAAGAGGTGGGCGAGATACCCCACAGAGGGCAAGCAACGGATCAGGTTACACCGTCAGTGTCCATGCATGTTAGTAGACATCACACTCGACACGTATTGTTGCCCACAGTGCTGATAAATGTGGAAGATGCAGCGGGTGAGATACATTTATGCAGAGATATTTTGGATTGCGCATCAGAGGCATCATTCATAACAGAATCGTTGGCTCAGTCTCTCGGTGTAAAAGTGTATTGTGCACACATCCCGATTGAATCCCCAAAGGAGTCCAGGCAGGAATTGCAAAGGCTTCCACAAATTTAAAGATGCATTCCCGGATCAATGAATTTAGTATCACGATACATGGCTTGGTCATAAAAACGATAACAGGCTGGTTGCCCAAACAACCAGTACATGTCGCTGATGATCTGGAGTTAGCTGAACATCAACTTGCTGATCCATCGTTTCGTTCACCTGGGAAGATCGACATACTTATAGGGAGTGATCACTATTACGAGATACTCAAGGGCACCTTAAAGGTCCTATCTAATGGCCTCACTCATATTTTAGAGACTCAGTTTGGATGGGTCGTGGGCGGTCAAACTCCTCGAGTCTCATCCTCTGGCATTCATGTCCATCATTGCTCCACAGATATTGGACAGCAGTTACGCTCATTTTGGGAACTTGAAGAGGTAGCCCCAAGGAATGCTTTTTCTGATGAAGAAAAGAAATGTGAAGAGCATTTTGTGAAAAATACTAGTCGAAATGATCAAGGACGATACATCGTGGCTTCACCTTGCAAAGAGACACATTATCAACTTGGAACGTCCCATCAAAAGGCTCTTATCTATTGTAAATAGACTGCCACATAATCCGGAGCCTCGAAATCAATATCATGCTTTTATGGCTGAATACATAGCTTTGGGACATATGCAAGAAGTAAAATTTAATTCACAAAATAATTATCTACCCCATCATTTCGTCACTAATGAAAATAGTCTAACTACCAAGTTAAGGGTTGTCTTTGATGCGTCATACTGTCAAACATTTCGAAGATATTTGATCCTTTGGGTTGGGTCTCACCAGTGATTATTCTTGCAAAGACCATAATATAGGAGTTGTGGCTTAGTGGTGTTTCTTAGGATGATCAACTTCCAGAACATATCCAAGAAAAGTGGATACATCTTGCAAGAGAATTACCGGTCATTCAAGAGGTGAGAGTGCCACGATTTTGCTTTGATACTCTAACAGCGAGTCAACTTCATGGATTTTGTGATGCTTCACAAGTGGCATATGGGGCCGCCAAATATGTACGGGCAGTTTCGTCACAAGGCAATATTATAACACATTTATTATGTGCAAAAACTCGTGTAGCACCTATCAAACCCACTTCATTACCTAGACTGGAATTGTGTGGAGCATTGTTGCTAGCCCTTTTTGTGAACAGACTTGTACAGAGTCTGCTATGCTAAACTCAAATGTATGGACGTGGTCCGATTCTACTATTGTTCTTGACTGGATTAAAGGTGTTCCAGGACGTTGGAAAACTTTTGTGGCAAATCGTGTCGCCGAAATTCAAGATCTTATCCCGCCTATGTTTTGGCAGCACATCCCCAGCAAGGACAATCCCGCAGATATTGCTTCTCGAGGTGTATACCGTAAATATTTGTTGACAATAGGATTGCGGTGGCATGGCCCAACTTTTCTTGTACAAGCAGAAGCAGCTTGGCCACTGGAACCCTACGGTTACTTCACTACAACACCTGGAGATTCGTAAAATACCAACAAGTGCAATGATCACCACTCAGATGCACCACATCATAAAGAGATTCTCGTCGTGGACAAGACTTCAACGAACCACTGCTTTTTGTAAAAGATTCATCTTTAATTGCAGTACCCTTCCAACAGCATCCAGACTTGTGGGAGGACCATTGACAACGAAAGAATTAAATGAAACATTATTGGTAATTGTGAAACAAATACAGCAAATACTATTTAGTGAACTTGTGAAGGCATTGTCGACAAATAGAAAATTGAAACATCATTGGGCTTGTTTAGATCCTTTCATCGATGATGAGGGCTGTATTAGATTGGGAGGGTGATTGAAGAATTCAACTTTACCCTTTGAAACCAAGCATCCTTTGTTGTTGCCCAAACATCACCTTCATCCTAGTACTCAATTGCTTCTGTCAACATTGCGCCAAAAAGTTTTGGATAATCCGCCCCCGAAGTTCTGTTCGTCACTATACTCACCAATGTTTAACCTGTTTTCGTGATCGAGCCACATCACATCATCCATTCATGGGGAATTTACCTACCCCAAGAGTGAGATAATGCAGACCTTTTTGCGAACAGGAGTAGATTTTGGGGACCCCTTCTACATCAAAGCCTCTAAAAGGACGTGGAGCCAAATCTTGGAAGGCACGTATGGCTCTCTTTGTCTGTTTGGCTACGAAGGCAGTTCATATTGAACTAGTAAGCGATCTTACAGCTGACGCATTTATAGCTACCTTACGGAGATTTTGTGCTCGACGAGGAATCTGCAGAGAACTAATCAGTGACAATGCCACTAATTTCCAAGGTGTCCACACGGAGTTAAGAAAACCGTATCAATTACTACACAAGAGTGCATTGAATCGACCTATTCTAGATGAAATGTCACATCAAGGAATCACTTGGAAATTCATACCGTCCTATGCACCTCATTTTGGAGGATTATGGGAATCTAACATTAAGTCGGCAAAGCTGCATTTGCGCAAAGTCACAGGTGCCTATATTTGAAGAATTGACTACTCTCCTCACCCAGCTGGAAGTCTGTTTGAACTCTAGACCGTTCGTAGCGGTATATTCTGATCCATGCGATCTGGAAGCACTAACGCCGGGACATTTCCTGATTGGAGAATCACTAGTCAGCATTCCAGAGGAGAACCTACAAGAGGTGAAAACCACGGGATTATCCCGATGGAAAATGATACAGGAAATTCAACAGGCGTTTTGGAAAAGATGGCACCATGAGTATTTGACCCAACTCAACAACGATACAAATGGTCTGAAAAACGCAATAATCTAGCTACCGGTGACTTGGTGCTTGTCCGTGAGAGCAATATACCGCCGCTGCAGTGGCCACTTGGCCGAATCATAGAGACCCATCCGGGCAACGATGGTATTGTGAGAGTCGTCACCTTAAAGACAAAGCATGGTATAACCAAACGTGCCATTTCCCGACTATGTCCATTACCAATCGGTGAAGATTGAAACAAGTTCAAGGCGAGCGGGATATGGTTAAGCATAAGTTATTGTATAATTTAAAAGTGCTAAATTTTATTTTTATCGAAAGAGAAAGTAATTTTATTTCAATTTTTATTTTTTTCTTTCCGAGCAATTGTCATTGTTAGGAGCAATTCCTTGTGCAATACGCGCGTAAGTGCGCATTCATTCGCTTTAGCATTGTTGAGTTGTGTTATGTGTTAAAAAGGTGAGAGATGTGAAGAAAATAAAAAGATTCAAATGCAATATTCATCCTGTGTAATTTTCTTGATTCCCCTGTTCACAAGTGATTATATGTGCAAAAAATATATGTCATTGCTAAGATATGGTATGTAATATATCTAACAACTCGTAACAATGTGTAATGAGTGAATATAACGAGTAAATACTGATAATGGTTATTGGTTTAGTAGCACGTGACCTAATGGTGCCATATGATACTATATGATACCATTGGAACTTTCAATGCTAAGATATGGCATGTAATTGCCAAAATGTCTTTTGCATAATTTATTAGCCAAATGTATAAAGCTACTCTTATAAAAAGCCCAAGCAAATATCCTAAAAATTCAGAAAGATATCGTTGATAAAACGGGTTTAATTTCAGTTGCTCTCAATAATAAACAACTCGTACCAACGTGCCATGAGTGAATATAACGAGTAAATAATGAAAATGGTTATTGGTTTAGTAGCACTTGCCCTAATCGTGCCATATGATACCATTGGAACTTCCAATGCTAAGATATGGCATGTAATATATCAAACAACTCGTAACAACATGTAATGAGTAAATATAACGAGTAAATGATGATAATGGTTATTGGTTTAGTAGCACGTGCCCTAATGGTGCCATGTGGTACCATATGGTACCATTGGATCTTTCAATGCTAAGATATGTCATGTAATATATCAAACAACTCGTAACAACGTGCCATGAGTGAATATATCAAGTAAATAATGATAGTGGTTATTGGTTGAGTAGCACGTGCCTTAATGTTGCCATATGATACCATATGGTACCATTGGAACTTTCAGTGCTAAGATATGTCGAGTAATATATCAACCAACTCCTTACGAGTTGTTAGATCTATTGTTATCCATAGCTTATTTGTATCAAAAACTTAATGCTGTTAGGCTTAATGGTAGCTAAAACTCATTACTGTTATGCATATTGCTAATTAATAGTAGTTAATCGCTTGCTTCAATAGTAGATGATAACGTAGAAACGCTTTAGTAATTTAATGTGAAAAAATAATAGATGCTTACACATAACGCTTCAGCAATTGAGGCTCACTTCGTTTAACATTGTGGGAATTCTTACAAATTAAAGAACTTTTATTTTTTTTAAATGTATGAGGAATAACTTCACTCTCCATTTACCTTTCAGTTCTTCGAGTTTATTCGTTTAAATTCTCTCTATACATTGGCTTACTTAAATAGTAATTTACAATTTAGTTTTCATATTTATTTATTTTCTCTTAAGTGTCTTAAAATGTTGGTTAATTCTATATATTCATGTACGATGCTATAACACGAACATGTGCTCCCTTTATGCGCTTTGGCGATAAAATCATTCTTGTTAGAAATTTTAATTCAATTGTCTCTTCCCATAACATTAGCCATTTCCGACAACGAGAGAAATTACCTTTACTAGGACAATTAGAGATGTCATCTGGATCGTGCCGTACGAAGGAAACTGCGACCAAGGATCCGGAACTTTTGAAAAAGACGACAGCATGTGTCTCGCCAACGGATTCAGCAGTTTGGGTCGATTAGAGCAACGAGTATTCATTAAATAATCCCATACATCGAGGTGAGCTACAGAAGGCCAGTCTGCGGAGTAGCAATGAATGCTAGAAGAACGTTAGTTCCGATTTTCCTACTAATTCTTCACTCCGGAGGGATTCCAAAATATTTCGGCTAGTTCACAATCTCCCTGCAAACGTGAGAGCCAGCAGATTCAACACATCGTGGTTTCTCCGTTTTGCTTGGCTTCTTCGCTGAGTATGGTATGGCCTTTTATCATTTCTATAATTATAGAATTGCTCATTTCATCTTAATGGATCAGTCTATGTTTACTCTTGATTAGCTCAAGCTAGGCGTCGTAATTTAGTACTCTCATTCTAACTTTCGTTTCTCTCATATTTTATTAGGAGGATTCCGACGTGAATTACCTTTAAGGTTACCGCTTTCAAGTTTACAGCGGTGCCGATTTCTTCATTCTTGCAGCGTAGGCTGGTCTTAACCATTTACCTTCGATTGGCTCGAATTTGCTCCTGCAACCCAAGAGAGGCTAAATCTCAAGGCGCACTCTGTTCATTTATAATTTTGTTATCAGAGTAATTAATAATTGTAATCAAAGTATTATTAATATTATTCAGATTATTGTAATCAGAATATTTACAGTAATTATTAAAATAACTTTGTTAAAATGAAACCAACTTCCTCTTTGCCATCTCTGACGCGACTTAAGTACCTCTGGGGTTTTGATCTTAATTAAAGTTAATTAAAAGTACGTGACACTATATCCTCGTAAAACCCCTTTTGCTATGGAATGTACTGAATAATCTTCTTTATGTCTTGCATTTTTAATGTTAACAGGCAGTGGATTATGGTCAGCTTTCTTTGTTGGTAATGCAGGAGATACGCCTTGCTTTTCTAGAAAAAGTCTTTTGTAACTCCACCAATAAACACTGATGCTGTAACCATAGCCTTTGCGCTTGGATGAATACTCCAGATGTCTGTACTTTGAAATCTGGAACACAAAGATTTTATTGTTTTATTTGTATAAATGTGGCTAACTGTTATTAAAATCCAAGATGTATTCCGAAAATACCTTACTGACTGCAAAACCAGAGTGTTTGGAAGTCTGTATCATGTCATTGTATTTCTCTGGAGTGTAAATCTTATCCTTCTTCCTAATTTTACGTTTAGCAGTACCAAAGTTGCGATCACTTGAACACATTACCTCTCTTCCGTGAATATCACTTGTAGATCGCCATTTATGTACAGGTGAGTGTTCTATTAAGCCTATAAGATATGTGTCCTGTTCATTCTTTGATCGTCCACTGTACAAGGTTTCAAGTGCTGAACATTTTTCTTCCAGAGTACGGAGCTTCTTTGTACAAGCATTTTTGCACCGACACTCTGATTCTGCATTTGATTTAGCAGGCACAATTTTTCAAGTAGAGACACTTACATAGGCATGAAGGCGGTGGGATTTTTGCACTTGAGTTTTATAATAGTGAATATTCCGAACTCATTTTCTCTTCCTCTTCACTGGTCCACACTCAGCTTCAGTTTCACTTTCAGGACAGGACATCTTATCAACTAATCTGGAATATTAAAAATAAACAAGTAACCATGCCCGGGCTCCGCCGGGACAGTGGAACAGACATGACTTGACAAAGGCAGAGCACAGGCGGGTTCTTTATCATAGCCGGATGGTAGAGACACCCAATGATGACGTCATCGAATGGAAAATCAAGAAGAACGTAGGCTGAAGAAATGATATGACGTCATCACCTGGTGTCAATGTCAGCCAGCTGACGAAGCCACTAAGACATAGAACCCGCCTCAGTTAACAGATATTATTTTGAGAATTAACAAAACACGCTTTGAAAAACTCATAAAAGTTCAAGAAATCTATACAGTGAGCCACGATGCAATGCCAGTGTAAATATGGTTTTCAATATACACGGTGTCAGAGTCTTCATGTACGTCATATCCAAGCATAATCTTGATGTTGTCGCGCGAAGTGGCTCTTGACAAAGCAACGTATAGCTGTCCATGGCAAAAGAGACCAAGTTCGTGTACGGTTTGACCCTGGGCCTTGTTGATCATCATCGCAAGTGCAGCTGGACAGGAAACTGTCGGCCTCGAAGCTTGAACGGGAGACCAACATCGTCTGCGATCAATGGAATCCTTGGGATGGCAACAATGCTTCCTTTCTTGGAACCCGTCAAGATTGTTGCTAGGAGGCAATTTGTTTCAATTGGCGAATTTGCAGTCTTCTTCCACTGCAAAGACCTTGATCACTATCAGTGTTTCGAAGCAATATTACTGTAGCACCAAGCTTCGGCGTAACTTATGTGGTAGCATGCCGGATATAGTGAGGGTGTTCGGGAATTCCATGGGAACAGGGTTTGATCGAGACCTTCCTGTTCTTCAAATGAATCGATAGAGAGATACTGATGCGCCTGGCCCGGATGATGACAAAACTATCATTAATATCGTGCTCGAATGCGTTCAGAGGAGTCAGAATTACCTTCAATGAGAAGTAGTCCGCGTCGGGGTATCGCTGCTGAAGATCTCTACTACACAATGTCGATGTGGAATACGTTAGCTTGATCAGAATTCAGCAGCGCCGATTCTTCAGAGAGCCTGCGAAGGAGTTCTCGGTCGTAGACTGCTCAATAGAAATCATTGTGTTGGAAGTGAAAACTGCTTCAGCGACATCTGAAAGTTCAGTCAACTGTGGCAAAGTAGGAAAGCACGAAAATCTTTCGCGTTGCCGAGCAAGTGATGATTTATGTCAAGCAGCGTTTTGAAGAGGACCCTACTGTTGGAAGCGTCGCTCTCAAACTCTCTCTGAAAGTCTTCGGACAGTGCATTGACGCAGTCATCCCAGAAATTAGTTGGGTCGTAGGATTGCAGCACGCCAAAATGATAACAAAGAGATGACGGGACTGGCCTGGCATCTTGAATGTGACGGCCTCCTGCATGCAACGATGCCGCTCGGAGTCATCCTCCAACAGCCCATGCGCTCTTGTAGCCAGTTAAAACGTCCCGTACACTATTCCACCCACTGTTCGGAGATCTTCGAACGATTTTCACCCTTTCATAAAGTACAAAAGCATACGTAAGTAATAGCATTCTGTGTCTTGTGGGGACACTGAGATCATTCTCCCAATCGCCTTTTCATCGCCCTTCTTTCTGGTTTTCCAGCGCTTCAAGGCTTTGTTCCACGTGTAGTACTTCGGCATCTCGTGATAGTGTCAAATCATGTGCATCTGGAACACTTCCACAAATGTCGAAGAAGCGGGTGAGCATAGCATGCCTCGAGTTTTCCACAGTTTCTGCGTTGGTCTGGTCTGGGTTGAAGACAACATAGTTCATCTCTGGAAGATGCACAGTCATCTGCAACACTGTGTGTGACTTTCCTTGGAGGTCAATCTTGAACAGGCGCCAGCAGACTTCATGAGGGGAGATATATCGACCACTCAGAAACCGTTCTATCTCATCAATATCAACCATACGCTCGCCATTGTCGTTGTCAATATCCGTTTCAGGTCTACCAATATAAACAAGAGCTCGACGTTGATGTGGAATTGAAACTTCTGCAACAGCTATGGGTTATAAGGGACGACCCATTAGTTGTCCAGCTCTGCGCGTTGACGAATTGTTGTAATACCTTGATCTCTTCATCTCTATACAGGGTATCCACTTCTGTCGGAGTTTGTGCGGTCGTTGAATTGCCTGGGGTTTGCGCGGTCGAATCTGTCATACTCGTCAGGGCTCCTAGGAACGGCTTCGTCAGCCAACTTGATCAGCATGTGCGTGTGCGGCAGTTCACGCTTTTGGAACTCAATGAAATATACATAGCATGGCGCCTTTAACGGGTACAGATTCACTGAGTTTTTACAGCGAATGATTGTATTCGTGAATATAGCTTCAAAATGAGGAGAATCAATAACAAATACTGTTGTGTCTGGGGTTGTATGTCAAAAGCAAATGTAGAAAACACGTATATGTCACCAAGTTTGGCGACAAATTCTTGGCCCAAAACTCCCGATCGTCGGAAACAATCCGGGAGTATGTTTGGCTTCGGAGTGCCGCCATCTATCGACGAAACACGGAGTTCGAGCTCGGGGTCGCACGCGAGCGCGAAGCAGGAGCGTCGCGTGAGGAGAAAAAGGAAACGGCGCAGAAAAGTGCGCGAGCGTCGGGGTCTCGAGCGGGATTTTGAAAATCTAGGAGAGAAATTTTGCCACGAAGCTGTTCGGACGGAAAAAGACGGCTCGGATCGAAATTGCATGAGAGAGCTGTCCGCCCAAGCAACGTTGGTGGAGGCTAGGCAACCAGAGTCTCGCCTTAATTTTTCATCCGCCTCAAGTGGCAATTCGCCCAGCGACAGAGACGCCGAGAGAGATGTTAAGTGCGCGGGAAGCAAGTGCGTTCGAGGGAACTTTTTAATAACATGTTTTTGTCCCGTGCTAGCTGAGAGTAACTCTACGGACGTCGTCTCATCGAGGCCTTCGAATCAGCCCGTCGCCGACCCAGCCCACGAGATTCGTCAATCTTCTTCGGTGTGTTCCGAAGAAAATCTGTTTTTGGAGTCTGCTATCATTGAAGCGCCGCCCCTCAATAGAGCGACACGAGTCCTCGTCGTCGCCGCTGGAATAGGAGCCGTACATTGGAAGCGACTTCCTCAGCTGGATCGTCAACTCATTCCCGAAGGGTTAAGTACATGGATTACGCCCTGGACCCAGGAAGCCTTTTGGGTAGAAGGCTTAGGCTCATTTGTACCCTATAACAGGTGGGTGAGAATTTTCCGTACCGTATTTAACAGTTTATCTTATGGCTAAAATTACTCTCCCGCTGCCATGCGTTTTCTGCCCGCTCGAGCGCAGATAAATTTGGCGTAGGCGCTGTTCACGCAGCCCACAGGAAAGCTTGCTTTATTTCCTTTTTCTTTTGGCGCGTGCGGGCCGAACGTAATTGTCTGCTCTTGAATGGTAGCAAGCTTGGCTAGTCGTATTATTTTTTGTTACTGACCCTATAAGCTAAAGCTTCCCATTTATTTGTTTTTATATTATAGTTTTCGCCGGTTTGGAGGCGGACGCCAGGTTTAATTCTACGGCTCATGTCCGTTCCTTTGGCGTCGTCTTGGTGCTCCACGCCAGCGACTCAGTTTTGGCTTTTGTCAGGCATCGGTTCAGAGAGGTCTCATCACAGATCCTAGGATTTCCTTTTGCTCTAAAGTGCTGCAGGAAACCCGTTTAGTGACTGTTTTCTTTTTGTAATGGTTTACAACCATTCTTGTTTTTTTTTTATCTTTAATTTGTGAACGGGATTCGCTTAGACGAATACCCGTCAGGGCAAGGCGCAAGCCTTTTGCGTTTCTTGCGCTTAAGCAAGATCGCCGCCCTCATTATTGTTTATTTTAAATTTAATTGAATAAACAATTATTTTTTTTTATTTCCGCCATAAGTCTATGCTCTGTGTCTTTATTCATCTCCCAAAATTCTTCCACTGTGCATTACTCTATAAATACGTGACAGTATATATATGCACACATTTCCCAAGGATAAAACTTTGAACCTATTCCCTCTACTAAACATCTTTTGAACCTATTTTCTTCCTTACCTACATATTTGTAGATATCAGCTAGCGTAACATTGAATGTCATAATCATTTTGAGTACTGGAAAATCAAAATTCTCAAAGCAGCACAAGCTTAGCAAGCTGTGAAATACCCATTATCTCCGCCATTTCCAACACATGGTAACGCCATCTATAGGCGGCTGCGCACGCGAATAGTGGCTAGAAGAATAGTGTGGCAACGGCAACTACCAACACCATCTAAACAGAAAGCCTATTACGGAAACGTCATACATTCTTACATCATCATTAGTCGACCAAATTTAAGGTCATTATTGGTGAAATAGGATTAACAATGCTCGACTAATGATGATGTAACAATATATGATGTTTCAGTTATCAGGCTGTCTGTCTAGGTGGTGTTGCTACTACTCGCAATGCTACGTGGTTGATTCCCGATTTGATGATAGTAGCGGCGGCGCTACAATCGATATAGATGCGAGTTACGCGGGAAATGAGATTGAAACCTAAGGATGACGGAGGTTTTTTCAGCTATATTACGGGTGAGTTAAGTTTATTTATAAAAATTTAGTATATATTTAGGTAATTGTCCTCCACAGAACTTGAGGATATTCTTTAACGTTAAAAAAATTAGTTAAGGCATCGTTATCCAACGATAAAAGGGTTTTAGCATCAAAATGTTACGAGCAGTAGCGCTTCGTGACTATAATAAGTGGAGGAGCACAAATACAAAATTTCAGGTTCATGGCCTTTTCGTACAAAAGTTATAGCTTGCTTTGTATTTGGATCCTCGCGGCCCCTGCCGAGGCCTCAGAGAACTATATCAATTTTAGTGTATAATAGCTAAAATTTTAAGCAACACATTATAAATATAAAGCATTTCAGGTTTCTGGACTCCTGGTTTTAAATTTATAGCTTAATTTGAGATTGAGGCCGCAAGGCCCCTGCCAAGAGACTTATCTAATTTTTAATATAGATTAGCTAAATTTGTAAATACCACACTATAAAATTTCAGGACGTAGGTCTTTCCGATTTATAGCTTCAATTGTATATGAGGCCGCCAGGGGCCCCGAGGCCTATACCAGTTTCCTTGTATATTGTCTATAATTTTTAAGTAACGCACTGTAAAAATATAAAACTTCAAGTTCTTAGGCCTTTTTATTATTCAAATGTTAGAGCTTATTTGTGATTTGGGCTTCAGGGCCCCTGTGGAGACCTAACAGCCTTATATCAGTTTTTCGTGTTTATTAGCTAAATTTTTTAGTACACAATTTTTCAGATTTCTAAGCCTTTTCGTTCAAATATAATAGCTCTGTTTGTGTTTAGGGCCCCGGAGGACTATATAAGTTTTAGTGTATAAGAGCTAAAATTTTAAGTAACACACAATAAATATGCAAGAATTCAGATTTCTGGACTTCCGGTTCAAAAGTTATCTAATGGTCATATCATCAATGCCTTTGTGGCTATACCAATTCTTTTTTGTTTATAAGTCGACAGAATTGGATATACCAGTGCATGAGTTTCTTTTGCTTTCGAACTTTCAACGTATAGGTTTCTGATCCCGAAAACATAAATTTCACAGGAATACCATAAACATCAACCCTTTTGCACGCATACAAGATGATGGATTCCTGTGGCCATTCCACAGGAAACATTCAAATGTGGATAATACAGAACGATTCCAGAAGATGTAATTTACCAACTGTCAATGAGGTAGCGGCAGCATTTGTAGCTGACGATGGAGAAACAACCACCATTTGAGCGAGATTTATGCGTCTATCCAAGCACGGGAAACAACTGACAACATATGTCGATTTTGAATCTGAACTGTGATCCAATGACTTACCCGTTGCTGTTTCTTCATGGAGAAGAAGGCTGGAAGATGAAGTTCAGGAACACTGAAGCGACGAAAGTCGGCATGTTAGCCTTCTACTCCTACAAACTGTACGAAAGGCCAGGACTGTTTAATCCGGTTTGCACGCGGGGAACTTACTCAGCAGTATATTGTGGACGCGTTTTAAAAATTGAAGGAGACCGGCTACAATGGGTGAAAGAAAATCGGAAGACTTTGAAATTGGAGGCTTACCACTTAATAGATTTCGTTCACAGTCAGGCTGATATGAAAGCAAGTCTGTGTTCTACATACGCCATTTACCCAGAGCAAACGCGCATTGCAGCAAAACTACCAGGATGCAATGGCCTTAGTGCCCAAGTTCGGGAAACCAGATCTTTTCATCACATTTACATGTAATCCAAATTTGACTCAAATAAGAGAACAGCTGGCGCCATATAAAACTTCGATGCATAGACCCGACATCGTCGCGACAGTCTTGGTGAAATGACAAACCAATATAAAATGGAATGATTCTCAAAGGCAATTATTGAACGTATCATTTTCTTTCAAGAATACCTATAATCCTCAATACATAAATTTCACAGGCTGTAAGCATGCCTGCCTTGCCTATAGTATATAAAGTATATTTTGCTTTAAAGTAACGTGACCAAACGTCTCGTTTTGAACGGGACAGTCCTGTTTTTAGGTAGCCGGTCCCGTTTTTCCCAAACGCATCTTCGGAATGCTGAAATATTCCGTTTTCAGAAAGATAGCAACCCATATTAACAAATTTAGAAAAAGGAAAGGTGAGAGAAATAAAAGGAAAAAAAAACTACATTACATTGCAAAAAATGACGGAATGGAAAGCATAACCACATAAATTCCTAATTTTTACACGTTCAATCCTGTTCTTTTTATTAATAAATACAAAGAAATATTTATAAAGAAATGTGCGTCTTCTTGAATACACATGCATTGAACGACCAATTTATTAGACCTCTTACGGTTGGTTGGTTGGTTTATTAGAAATTTTGGCGTCGACTACTAAGGTCATCTTGAACCTTTTAAAATAAGATATATCTGTACGCAGCCCGGGACAAACACAAATATCCATGCCCACGGTGGCATTCGCGCCCATGACCAGGTGGGCTCGAGAACTAGAAAGCCTACGTCCTAGCCGTCTCGGCCACCTGGCCGGCCACCTCTTACGGAAAATAGATCGGCATCCCAGTGATACCCAAACAATGGAACAGGCCGAAGCGGTGTATAAAAAAGGATGCATTGGATCACAAGTTGCAGTCAGCAGCAGAAGTGGACTGAATATTGGTATATCCAAGGATTTCACCGACTTTGAACTAGGCATGATCGTTGGAGCTCGACGGGCGCAGTTGAGCATTTCGCAAACCGCGAACCTCCTCGGGTTTTCCCGTGCAACAGTGTCAAGGGTATTCCGTGAATGGCAATTATGCCAAAAAACAACCTCCAACAAACACAACTCCGGACGAAACAGGGTCGTGGATGAACGAGGCCAACGGCGACTGGCACGAATCATCCACAGCAACAGGACGGGAACAGCCCAACAAATTGTAGCGCTGTTCAATGAGGGAGCATCCCAACCCATTTCGGAGCACGCGGTGCGGCGCAACTTGCACCGAGCTGGGTTTAACAACAGGCGGTCAGTAGGGGTACCGTCGCTGTGACCGCAAAATAGGAAAGCGCGCCTGCTATGGGCACACAGGCTTCGCCACTGGACACTGAATGAGTGGAAGAAGGTTGCCTGGTCCGACGAATCGCGGTTCCTACTTCATCATGCGGACGGCAGACAGCGCATTTGGCGCAGACAGCACGAGGCCATGAACCCATCCTGTCAGCAGACAACCGTACAGGCGGGTGGAGGAGGAAGGCTAGTCTGGGGTGTTTTCTCTAGGGACACACTGGTTCCTCTTGATATCCGTAGACACATCGCTGAATGCGACACACTATCTGAACATTGTAGCCGATCGGGTGCACCCGTTCATGATGACTGTGTTCCCTGGTGGTGACGAACAGTTTTGGCAGGACAATGATCCCTGTCACCGTGCTCGAATGGTTTTGGACTGGTTCAAGGAACATGACGCGGACTTTCACCTGCTTCAGTGCCCAGCTCGGTCGCCCGATCGCAACCCGATCGGGCATTTATGGCATAAAGTGGAGAGAACCATGCGACCCCTTCCCACACTACCGTCCAACCTGCACCAATTACGGGGCGCTGTGATGTCAGCCTAGGCTGCTATTCCTCTGCAACGGTTTCAACACCTTGGTGAATCCATGCCAGCACGTATTCAGGCAGTTCTCGCCGCTAAGGAGGCGCAACACGCTATTAGCGGGGTGTCTCTAATAAATTGGCCGTTCAGTATACTATTCATTAATAAACTTTATTAGTTATAGATGCCAAGTTTTGAGGAAAAAATAAATGGTGACATTACTTTAAAGAAGATACAGCATGAGGGGGAGTGGCAGTGGCATCAGCTGTGTTTCCCAATTTTTTTAATATACAAAGTCCAGTCACTTTAATATGGCCACTTGTCATTAGCTAGAATAATCAACTTTCGCGGCGCGGACAGCTGCGAGATGGGCAGGAAGAGAGACAATATGGTTCTGTAAGGAATTGACAGGGATGTGAAGCCATGCCGACTCCAGTTCTGTGGGGAGCCATGGCGCGAACACCCCGATTGGGGTGGCCCCATAGATGCTCTATGGGGTTAAAATCCGGGCGTTTGTGGGCCAGGGGAGTACTGTAAACGCATCCTCGTGCTCTTCGAGCCACGCACGGACACTGCGCGCTATATGGCACTTCGCATTGTCCTGCTGGAAAATGCCATCGCGCTGAGGAAATACAATCTCCATGTAAGGATGGATATGGTCCGAAAGGACAGATGCGTACATGGCGCCGTCCACAATGATGAGTGCACCCACACAAGGCTCATTAAGTGATTGGGTGAAATGATAGGTAGAAAATGTTGAGAAAATTTATTTGGTTCGTTTAAATCTTAGCGAAAGATTTTTCAGGTAATTTTGTAAGACGATAATCTGGTTATTTTTTATTTAATACTGTATGTTGTAATAAGTCACCTTCCAGTAGAGTGCGGTACACAGAGGCGCTAAAAGCCTCAGCAAAGATAGCTAAAGCCAAGGCCTGGGAGAAGTTCCGGAAGAAAGTGGAGGCAGACTATGGTTCGGTAAACAAGGTATTCTGGTAGAGAGTGCGCCGCCTCCGTAGAAAGAAGTCTGGTTTATCACAAACTATTAAGAACTTCACATGGGAGGCTTCTGAAAACAGAGGAGAGCTTATTGCATAGGTGGAAGGAATACTTTGCATCTCTTCTTAATCCGGTGACAGCAATAACTGAGGCACATGAGGTACACCTTAGAACGGAGAATAGTCACGGTAGTATCGGCGAAGCAGAAGTCAGATGGGCAATTAAGTCCCTGTAGACTGACAAAGCCGCAGGTGATGATGAAATCCGGTCTGAGATGTTAAAGGCCTTAAATCAGGATGGTATCCTGTGACTGACTCGTGTGTGTCAGTTTGCTTGGATATCTGGCCAGGCCCCTAAGCAATGACAGACAGGAACTGTGATCCCTATCTTCAAAAAGGGAGATCAGAGGATTGCAACAACTATCGAGGCATCTCTTTGCTCAGCATTCCTGGGAAAGTGTACGCTAAGTGTGAGGAGAAGAAAAGTCGAGAAATAGTCGACTCCAAACTGTCGGGGAAGCAGTGTGTTTTCCGACCTGGCCGAAGCACGATGGATCACATCTGTGCTCTAAGGCAAATCTTTGAGAAATCCTGGGAGTATGCAGAAGAGGTATACGCTTGCTTTGTAGACCTCGAAAAAGCATATGATACAGTTTCTCGGGAGAAACTATGGCAAGTGTTGCAAGAGTATGGAATGGATGGGCATTTACTGGTTGCTATCATGTTTCTGTACGAAAGCTCTGAGATGTGTATCCGGATAAATGGCATTAAGTCAAGACCGTTCTCCGTGGGTGTTGGACTCCGCCAAGGGTGCGTACTGTCGCCCCTCTTGTTCAATATCTTTATGGACTGGATAGACAGGGGCAGCCGAGACGATGAGCGTGTTTGTGCGGGCGACTGCTTGGTGGAGAGGTTACTGTTTGCTGACGACCTTGTCCTCCTTGGGTCTTCTCGCACTAACCTTCAAGCTGGGATGAAGATCTGTGTGACTAAGACTGAGGATCTGGTCCTTTCAAGACAGCCTGTTCATTGCGCTCTCCATGTTAGGGGAGCTCATTGAGACAGGTGGAGAAGTTCAAGTATCTCGGGATTGCATTCACGAGTGATGGGCGGCAGGAAAAAGAATTGGATGCTCGGATCGGTGTGTGTTCGGCAAGCTGTGTAAGACGTGAACTGTGGCGATCCGTGATAACGAAACGCGAGCTTGGAAACAAAGCCAAGCTGTCCGTCTTCAAATCTATCTTTGTCCCCATTCTCACCTGAGTGAGAATGGGTAATGACCGAAAGAGTGCGATCGTTGGTACAAGCGGCCGAAATGAGATTTATGAGAAGTGTGGCAGGTGTTACCCTACTAGATAGAGTGCACAGCAGCACAATAAGGGACTCTTTAAGTGTTGAGCCGCTACTTCTCCGCATTGAGAGATCTCAGTTGCGCTGGTATGGCCACGTGATACGGATGCCGCAAACTGGTCTTCCTAGGCAGTCGTTATTTTCCAAGTCAGTGGGTAAGAGACCAAGAGATCGGTCTAGAACCAGGTGGCTAGACTACTTGGAGAATCTGGGTTCGAGTCGCTTTGGTATTACCAGGGAGGGCATGCGCCTGATGGCGGAAGATCGCGATCGCTGGAGATCCTCCATAGGGCTGTTACCCCTGCGACACTAACGGATAAGCAGGTTTGAAAGGTAAGTAAGTAAGTGAGTATGTTGGTAATAAGTATTTTTTTATCTCAAGATGACAGTGTTCCAGATACATGTATTTTTCATTATTCTTTTCGAATTACTTGATTAGTTTAAAAGTTGAATATGTTAATAGCATACAGAACAGTATTTGCACATGATTAATGAGACTTGCTACTTAATGATCTGCCTTGTTTGAAAGAAGTAAACGTTTTGATAATATCGCCTATTCGTCATTTTCTTTACCACAATATCACAATTTTCTAAAAATGAGGTTGTAGACATGATTTTCTGTTATGGAGCAAGCCAGGAAAATGCAGTGGACGCATGTAAACTGTATGCTGGGAGATATCTGACTCGTCACCACCCATCAAGAAGTGTATTGTGGAAACGCGGAATCCGCTGAGCATTTCACAATTAAAACTTTCCGGCAACATTCCCGCTTAAGCTGTCTCCTGATTGATCCCTCTAAAATAGTTTTTTTTTCGTAATATGGAGTCTAAACAAGAAATGCTAACGCCATGGTTATTAGATGAAGCTAACCTGCTAATGCTGCTAAACTTTCGAAGAAAAAAAAGTTTATCAAATGAATTTTCAACAATTTTATATATTGTTAATTTTTCATTTGAATGAGTATGCTTTAAAAATACAAGAACTGTACTCTCTAGTATTTGTGTAATAAAAAATATTTTAATAAATAAATATTAAACCCCTTTTGGATAAAAGTAGAGAATAGCGTTCCCTAATTTTCTCGGAAGACATCGGTCAGCCCCGTCGCATTTATGCACTAAATTCATTATTGTAACGTGTCTAATTAATACATAAATAATTTATCATATTATAGGAATTATATTTTACGAAATTCATGCGGGAAAAAAAAATCACGAAAGTCCCGTGACGGTGAGCATTAGCTACAGGGCAGGCTGCCTGGCCGCACATACGCCGTCACGAGACTTTCGTGATGCGTTTTCTTGCATAACTTTTCGAAAATATAAATTCTATAATATGATAAATCATTTACTTATTTATTAAATATGTTACATTTACTTCCTGATTAAAAAGAATAATAAATTTAGTGCTTAACGGGGCTGAAACAAGCTTTATGTGAAAGGCTTGAAACGTGACGGGGCTGATCGATGTCACCTAAGAAAATAGAAACCGCTACTCTGGACTTTTACCTGGTTTTGTTTTATTTTAGCTGAGCATTTCTGTGTTTCTTTAGTTTGTTATTCCAAATTGAAATTCGTTCAGAAACTAAAGAAATAAGTTTCTCATCAAACACGTTTGCTGGCCATAGCTGTGTAGCTGAGTAGAGTGTAGTAATTTTTATCTCTCCAGCTTTAGGTTTTTATCTCTGCATGCTTTGCGTTTCACCTGCTTCCTGATTAGCTGAGGCAAAGCGGATTCCGCAAAATTTCCAGACCTCCTTGAAATGAAAAATCCGCTCCGCAACTCTCGCGGAGCGGATCTGCAAAGTCTGCGCGTGAATGTGGTACGCCTCAGTTTAGCGGGAGAAGTTCGTTTTTGCCCGCGGATTGCGCTTCCGCGTGTTTTCCGCTCCGCAAAGCTCTATGTACAGGCTTTACGCAACTGAAACAGGCTTTACGCAACGTCTTCGTCAAGGTCGATCAAGGACAGTAGCGGATGACGACACCACCACAACTATCCTTGCTGCAGTAGCTGCTAATCCACACACTAGTGTTCGAGCAATTGCAAGAGACATTGGATGCTGCATAAGCTCTGTATGGAATGTTCTCCACAAGCACAAATTTCATCCATTCCATGTTCATTGCCATCAAGCTCTCTCGCAACATGACGGCAATAGACGAATGGAGTACTGTTACTGGCTCTGTCAAATTGATGATGATCAGCAGTTCACATCCAAGATAATTTTGTCTGATGAGGCATAGTTTTCAAAGAATGGGACTGTTAACAGACATAACTTACATTATTGGGCAGACTGCAATCCACGCTGGTTGCGGAAGTTTTGCATCAAGAAAATTGGCGACTTAATGTGTGGTGCGGAATGTACAACACCAACTGATTGCGCCCGGTACTCTCACAGGACTACGGTATTGAGACCTGATTCTCAATGGTGTTGTGTTCGATTTTCTTGTTGAACTGCCCCTATCAGAACAGCCAACATGTTGAATTCGCAAGATGGAGCACCACCACACATTGCAAATATTTCAAGGCAATGGCTGGATAGCACATTCCATCACGTTGGATTGGTAGATCTGGACCAGAACCTTGGCCGCCACGATCGCCAGACCTCACACCATTAGACTTCTTCCTGTGGGGTTATGTGAACAACAAAGTCTACACCACCACCAACAATAGCTGACCTTCAAGAAAGGATTGTAGCAGTTTGTTCCAGCATAATTGTCCAGAAACAATATGACTAATGTGCAGAAATCGATTGTGACACGTGCTCAAATGTGCCTTGTAGCTGATGGTCAGCACATTGAACACTTTCCCGATTAGGAAGAAAAATCTTTCGCTAAGATTTAAATGAACCAAATAAATTTTCTCAACACCATGTCACCCTATCATTTAATGGTGTGCTTCACTGCAATTCGAATGTGTTAGAAACCTTAGCCAACCTGGCCAGCCCAACCTGACCTTGAGTGACTCTTTCTCGCCCATTTTCTCAAAATCTTTCAAGAAGAAGGGTGTGATTAAAATTTGTTTTTAGACTAATGTGGTGTTGCTCTACAGGGTAGCAATCGGTGTGAAAAAGTTAATTCGTTTTTAAGTTATCGTAATAAATAATCAGCTCCCTACGAATAAAGAAATTCTTTTGGTTAGGTACCGATCTCCCGTTTTTACACAGTCCAGTCACATTATTATGACCACCTGTCAGTAGCCAGAATAACCACCTTTCGTGGCACGGACCTGCGAGACGGGCAGGAAGAGAGTCAATAAGGTTCTGGAAGGTATTGACAGCGAAGTGAAGTCATGCCGACTCCAGTTCTGTGGCGAGCTGTATGGCACGTCGCATTGTCCTGCTAGAAGATGCCATTGTGCTGAGGAAACACAATCCGCAAGTACGGATGGACATGGTCCAAAAGGACAGATGCGTACTTCCATTGATCCATGGTGCCGTCCACAATGATGAGTGCACCCAGGGAATGCCATCAAAACATTCCCCAGACCATAACGCTGCCTCGTCCGGCCTGGACCCTTACGGTACGTGTTGCAGGGTGTTTGTTTTCTGACGCTGAACGCTGTACACGCCATCGCCCATCTGTCTGATGGAGCATAAACATTGATTCATCGGAAAAAGCCACCTTTCGCCACTCTGTTGCTGTCCAGTTGCGGTACTGGCGTGCAAATGTCAGTCTTTGTCGCCGGTGAACAGCGTCTCATTGGTGCACGAACGAGCCGTCTGCTGCGGAGCCCCATACGCAGAAACGTTCGCTGAACTGTCGTTGAGGATACACGTTTGGTAGCCCCCTGATACGTCTGGGAGGTCAGTTGGTCCACGGTTGCATGTCTGATCGCGTGTACGCATCTCTGTAGCTGTCGTTCACCTCTGTCATCTGTGGCCCGTGGTGCCCGTCGCTGATTTTGGGTATTACCATTCTGCCATCAACGGCGGCACGCGAACAGTTCACAAAACTAGCCGTTTCGTAAATACTGCCGCCCTTGGCTCGGAAGCCGATGATCATGCCCTTTGAAGGTCGGACTGTATGTGATCGTCTGTCACGTGCATCCTGCATGCGCACCATCTTAACAACGTGTTTTCCCCATCAGCACGCGTTTTTCCCAATGCAAGGATGATTTGTCTATTCCAGTAATTCACTACACGCACTCTCTCGATTGCAACGCAATGCATTCTTGGAATTGTGTCTACAGACGAACAGACAGACAGCTGGACAAACCGAACACATAAGCATATTTTCTACGAAAATGTGCTAAAAACCGTGCATTAGATTTCTTTCAAGAAAATATGGCATTCAACATACAGGGTGGATTCAAAATGATGTCCGGCATTTCAAAATTTTACTATGCATTTACTTTATAACAAACTAATCAGACCGGATTTAAAATGCAGGAAAACTCAAATATTTTTAACCTTCCTGCAATTGGAAGCTGTGGTGGTGCTAGTGTCGCGATAAAAGTAAAGATGGCGGCTGTGATTGAAAAGGCATATTGCGTCTTAGAGTATGCTAAAGCAAACTCTATAATTTTAGTCCAGCGGGCATTGCTAAAAGCATCCGTAAGTGGTATGATCAATTTCTGGAAACTGGATGTGTTTGTAAACGCGAAAGTACGGAACTAGTAACAGCAGACATGCTGAAAGGAGTTTGGGACGAGATTGACTATCGTCTTGGCAGTATCCGGGTGACTCGAGGGAGTCACGTAGAACATTTGTAATGCTAGAATCAATAAATTTTCGACTTTTCCTGTATTTTAAATCCGGTCTGCTTAGTTAATGTTATAAAATAAATGCATAGTAAAATGTTGAAATGCCGGACATCATTTTGAATCACCCTGTAGTTTGCCTTTAAACATTTTCATTTATATTTCATACTACCTAAATTGACATTTACTATTAGTCATTGAGTACTTTCGAACCATATATGATGAGCTATGTTTTTTGCGTGAAAAGAACTTCATGCCCTTCCCTTGTCAGTCACTTCAGTGACGTATTATTTGTAGAAATCTAAATTCATCACTTTCTTTATGTTTGCGGCTTGCCATAAAAAGGATTTATCGTCGTTAACCAAATAAGGCATTAACGTTTTGATAAAATATAGAATGTTTCAAGTTAATTAAAAAAATAAATAGAATGTAAATAGATCGATTAGTAAAAATTGAGTAAATGTAGATATTATAGAATCTCATTGAAAGTACTATTTTTTCCTGTTCCCTATTTTGTACATATTTGCACAATTTCCTAAAACGTTTTCTCTGTGTACGTCACAGCTTATCTTATCAAGAAGCGATATCTTAGAAATAAGTTTTACTTATCTTAATATAGTAGATCTGTAATCGAATAAAAAGTAAAACGTCGATTCTAAGAATTTCTTTTTTAATAATATTATAATTCAAACATTTCCGGGAAAAATATATAAAACTTCCCATTTACTTGCGCAATAGCCCCTTAAGAACGGGAAATTTCACATCATGCATTCAATGGCCATATTAATTCCAAGAACAAATAAGATTGTCCAGACTTTTATTACGGTTATGTCTGTCAAAACTGGTTCCTTGAAGAGGCTCTCTTTAGTTTACACTTTTGGAACATTTTTGCAGAAGAGCCACTGTAACTTGACCTCCCCCACTGAGTGTAAACATGGGTAACCTTTTGCACTGTGCATAATATAAATATTAATTAAAAATGAATTAATTTTAATATATTATATGGGCTATAATTTAGACTCTCTAAAATAACACTTTGAAGAATAAAAAAAAATTATAAAGATATTTTTCAAAAGTAAAATTGAGATAACGGAATGAAGAAAATTAAAAATTTGAGATAAAAGTTTCAGGGTTTTCTGTTTTAGTTGCTTCGTAAAATGACGTAAGTATCGCAAACTTTGCTTTGATTATTAAATAGCAGAAGAATGGAATTGCTTATTGGTTTTATAATGTCCGTTTGTCTGTCTCCATATTTTCTACGCTTTTTGACATAGAAGGTTGAAATTCAGCATGTATCTTACTGCAGGCATGTGCTACTTCACGATTTAGTTGGCTTGGATTGCCCTACTAGGATCGGAATTACGGGGATTGAAGTTAGAAGGGTCTATATGGTATAAACGTGTGTAGATGAGTAAAATTCGGTATGCAGATTCCTGTAGGTAAGATCTAAGTTAGTATGCAATTTGGGTAAAATTGTCTCAGTGGAGTCGGAGTTGTCGGGGTACCAGTCACGTGCTCTTTAGAACTATTAAAGTTTTCAAATAGCATCATACAGAATTTGATATGATGAGAAACGAAAGAAGATAAAACTCTTTTCTATTTTTTAAATGCTACGTTCAAGAAAATCAATTTTTTATAAAAATAATGGGGATTAAAACGTGCGAATAAAAGGGCTGAAAATTTAGACGAACTCAAGATTTCCGCTACTTTTCTATATCTTTCTCAGGGAAGATTAATTTCTTGTTAAATACTTTTATGTTTTGCGTCTTTCTATTCTATTAAAAACTCTAAAATTTTTATAGGGCCGTTTTAACAATTTGCTTTTTTTTAAACTCTTTTTTAACAATACAAAATTCTTTATTCAATAATAAACGAAACAACCTAAAATAAGCATCAAATAATAAAAAACAAAAAAAGTCCCGAAGCCTTCTGAATGGCTTGTATGGGACCAAAAATTGTAACTTATCAAAGTACCATACAAATCCACATACATATTAAACGGATGACAAAATTAATATGATGAAAAAAAACAAACCTACAGATAAACATAACCACCAGAAAAAAAGAAACTGAAAACACATACTTATACATACCTTAACCATGTAAAATATGATGCCTTAATTAATTTAAAAGTTTTTAAAACCAATATCCATTTTGGAACTGTATTAAAAATTTTGGAATATAATATATCCTTTGTTTACTTCCAGAGTTATTCATGATTCTAGGTATTTTAAATGTTGGCATATTGCGTAATTTTCGCATACTCGATTTTTAAACTACTCTTATAAAAATTGTGCAATACAATCATATAATTTTCTAATTCTTGAATTTTCAAGATTTTTAATTTTTTAAATTTGATATCATTGTCTACATCATCATAGTTAGAATCTTTACACATTAATTTTATTATTCTAATTTGTAAATTTTCAATTTTTTTATGCCTGTGGCAAATCTAAAAATTGATAATCCATATCTGATTCTTGCCTCAAAAAAGGCATTATAAAATAATATTTTAGTTTCAATAGGACAATACCAAGTTATATAAAAAATTTTGAGTAAAATTTTCCGACATTTAATACAAATATCATCAATGTGACTTTTCCGATCTTAAGTTGGAGTCAAAAATTAATCCAAGGTATTTTATTGCTGCAGACTTATTTATAGTTGTGCAGTTACAATATTACGAGTATTTAATTTTTCCTTACATTTAGTATTATGTATTTTTATTTTAGAATTAAACATGACCTCACATTTTTTGTTTGAAATTTTGAATTTCATCAAATTTGTTTGTTATATTTAAACCTAATTTGTTATTTTTAATCCATTCAACAATATGTGAAACATTTCTTTGACATTTTGCAAGCAATCTTCTTTCATCCTTGTGAATAGTAAGCAGAGCGATATCATCAGTATATATAAAAATCTTTCCGTAATTATTGTTAATGTTTAGGGATAAATCATTCATAAATAAATTAAAGAGTAAAGGACTTAATAAAGATCCTTGAAAAATCCCACACTCTAACGGCAAACTATTACTGTATTTAATTTTTATATAGATTTTTGTGTGCGATGATTTAAAAAGTTCTGTAATCATAAATTCAACTTATGAATCTTACAATGCACCTCGAATGCCGTATTCATAAATTTTGGCCAATAGTAGATCGCGATCTACAGTATCGTAAGCTTTGCTTGCATCTAAGAACACGCTGTCGCACATGAAAAGCGTCATAAAGGTCATCCGCCATTTGGGTTAGCAACATTTGTGTCCCTTTTTGTTTCACATATCCAAAAATTTGCGGATGTTAATGTATTATACCTTGTAATAAAAGCTTCCAATTTTAATAATAGTAAACTTTCTAAGATTTTCATTAGTGATTACGAAATTGAAATAGTTCTATAATTTTTATACACTGTATCTTAGGCCATTTTTTATGAATGGGTCTAACTTTGACAACTTTCATTTGCATCAGAATAATTCCAGAATCTAAGTTTTGTTATAAAAATATGTAAAAGGTTTCAATAAATATTGTAAATTTTCTTTTATATCTTTTATTCTGATGTTGTAAATTAATAATAAAGTTGTAAATATTGTAAATTAATAGTAATGATTTAATTCAATTCAAGTTTTTTGCCGTTCAAACAGCACCAAAGTACCAAGACAGAACAGTAAGAGATACAGAAAACAAAAGATTAACAAATCTTGCAAATTTCCAAAAGGGTAATGAGCAAATAAGTGACACCAACAAACAGAACAAAATAAATATTGACTCAAAATAAAATGTAAAATTGGTTATAAGTTGATTTAAAATAAGAAGTTAAATAATAAAAGAACTGTAAAACATGGGCAACAGTAGTGTTATGAAGAAAATACAGGCGGCATTGCAAAATAAAATAAATTAAAAAAGATGCAAGATAAAATATGACTAAATACAATTAATAATAGAAATGGACACATAAAAGCCAAACATTGAAAAGAATTACAAATGAAGAACTACAAAATAAAATTAGAATAAAATTTAAAATCTAAAATTTAAAAAAAGGTAAGTAATTAAGTAATTAAAAAATATCAAAAATCGGAATGGTACAGATTGTATTCATATTAGATCCTATAAATCGTTGACTGTTGAGCATGGGCATGTCTATAAAGATAATAATAATAATAATAATAATAATAATAATAATAATAATAATAATAATAGCCCTCGTGTGGTCCTACGTCCACGTCGTGCGAGGGGGGCAACATCTTAGAGGGATGGCCCTGGTTAACAGGTCTGATTTACTCTACCCTTAGATTAATCTTGAGGGTCCAAATGACCCAGTAGGGCTGATGAGCTGATTACATCAACCAAGGGCCTGCTGATGATGGAGATGGCTAACAGGACCACCCATTTATTGGTGATCAATATGATTAGTGCTAGTGCATTATCTGATACCGGCTCGGACGTCACCCGGGTTACCAAGGTCCGCGCTCGTGGGTTAGGCAGAGGCTCACGTTCGAAAAATATGCCACAATCTCCCAGGGCCACTGGTGGAGAAAGCAGCACCAACCCCTGTTCGGCTACTGCAATGCCACAACCTGTCCCTAGTGTTTCAAGAGCTTCTTTGCCCTCGACCACTAAGGCAGGCAAGCCACGCCAACGCATGAAATGGACTAATGACATAAACTGTTTTATCATGCGAGCCTACTACGCAGTCACTAAATTGGAAACTGACACTACAGCTTACAGACAACGCTTATATAACATTTTCAAAGAGACATATCCTCACATCACAGTCACTGAACAACGCATTGCAGATCAGCGTCGCACAATTGTTATGAAAAATTTAATACCCTTACCCACGCTACAGAAAATAAAGCAAGAAGTTGCACAACAGCTACAAGAACACAAGCCATCTACACAAACTGACACTCAACACACAGAATCAAACACTAACATTGACATCACTAATGAACTTGTAGAACACACACTCAACAATGAACTTCACCATGATATTCACCCACAACACAACATGAATACCAAACTTATTGAAACATTAAATGACACCCTACAAAGATACCTTACAGTTTACACGGGAACAGATCCCACACAAAGACCAGGTATACCTAAAATAAACATAAACAGCAAAACAGGGGAAATTTTATCTTACATGAACACACATATCTTACCACAGTACATTGAAGAAAATCTGTCTTTAGAATACATACACCTACTTATTTACACTGGGGCTCTTACAGTTATATCCACACTGGGTAGGAAACCAATCCATAAAAACACACAAAATTCATATACCCAACAGAAACCTAAATGGCAAAAGCGGATTGAGTCTGAGATTGACGAAATCCGCAAGCAGTTAGGTAGACTTACGCAGTACACTAAAAACAACACTTCATCAAAGCAGAACAAACGCCTCAGACAATTATTTAAGAAGATTAAAACACACACCAGACATGAGCAGCACAATCAACACATTACAGAATATATGGACACATTAAAACAAAAGTTAGCTGCAAAAACACAACGCCTGAAGAGATACAAAACATGCACTCAGCGCAAACAGCAGAACAAGTTATTCGCAAACAATGAGAAGACATTCTATAAGCAGTTAAACAAAGATTATACACAGACAAAAAACACTGGTCTGCCAACACAAACAGCCCTCCAACATTATTGGTCGTCTCTTTGGTCTGTCTCAGTTGAACATAATAGGGATGCTAGCTGGATCAGGGAAGAGGAGCAATTAGCATCCACACTATCAAACATGCCTTATACTGACATAACAGCAGATGAACTCTCACAAGTCATTAAACGTACTCACAATTGGAAGGCTCCAGGTGTAGATAGGATTCAGAACTTTTGGTATAAGCGCTTCACCTGTTTGCATCTGGCCCTTGCAAAACAGATTTCCAACACTTTGCAAACACCACAGACATTGCCACATTTCCTCACACAAGGAATAACATACATGGTACCAAAGTCACATAACACTACAGATCCCACACAATATAGACCTATCACATGCCTGCCTACACTTTACAAAATAATAACTGCCTGTATCGCAAACAAAATTTATACACACATAGACACAAACAACATTCTCACTGAGCAACAAAAGGGATGCCGTAGAAACCACATGGGTTGTAAGGAGCAACTCCTGATAGACAGTGTGGTCCTACGGCAAACTCACAATAAACATCGACACCTCCATGCAGCCTACATTGATTACAAAAAGGCCTTTGATAGTGTTCCACACTCATGGCTTTTATATACACTACGATTATATAAAATAAACCCTACACTTATCACTTTTTTAGAAAGTACAATGCTGCATTGGAGAACTACACTACACCTCACACTCAACAGTGAAACCATCACGACTGACAAAATACAGATAAACCGGGGCATCTTCCAGGGTGACTCACTGAGCCCACTCTGGTTTTGTCTTGCACTAAATGCACTTTCCAACAGACTGAATAGCACAACTTATGGCTACACAATTAAACATAATAAAAGCTGCCACTACACGCTTTCACACTTACTCTACATGGACGACATGAAAATCTACGCCTCCACACAAACACAATTGCACCAATTACTTGACATTACACAAACCTTTTCAAAAGACATACACATGCAGTTTGGGTTGGACAAATGCAAAACCATTCACATTGAAAATGGAGTAATCAGGGAAGGGGGCTTCACATTAGATGAACCAGATCACATTGCTGCTATGGAAAATGACGAATTTTACAAATATCTAGGATTTAAGCAAGCCAAGCTTCTGGAGCACAAACACATAAAGAATACACTCACTAAACAATATCTTCATAGGCTAGAGACAATACTTAAAACGCACTTAAATTCCAGAAATTTAATCAAGGCCATCAATGCTTATGCCACGCCAATACTCTCCTACTCCTTTGGAGTCATACAGTGGACACACACACATCTTGAGGGACTTGAAAGGAAACAACGTAAACTGCTTACAAAGCACAGAAAGCACCATCCTCACGCAGCTATTGAAAGACTCACCCTGCCTCGTTCAGAGGGAGGCAGAGGTCTTATTGACATAACAGATCTACACCAGAAACAGACTCAGTCACTCAGAGAATTCTTTCACTCTAAACAACACACATCACCATTACACAAAGCAGTCTGCATGGCTGATACAAAATACACACCTCTGAATCTGAACAGCATGCAGAACACCCATAACATTCCTACAACATGCACTAAACTTCAATCATGGCTCGGAAAGCAACTCCACGGTAGACATCCTTCTGACCTCAACCAGCCACACGTCGACAAAAAAGCGTCGAACTTTTGGTTGAGTGAAGGGAGTCTCTTTGGGGAAACTGAAGGAACCATGATTGCCATACAAGACCAGGTTATTAACACTAAAAGCTACAGAAAACATATTATCAAAGAATCGACTGACGGGTCTTGCAGGAAATGCCATATCGCGGAGGAAACCATCCAACACGTCATATCCAGTTGCAAAATACTCACGCAGACAGATTATTTGCACAGACATAACCAGGTAGCCAACATCATACATCAACATCTAGCTAAGATACACAAGCTGAGGGACATTCACACTCCTTACTATAAATATATCCCCGACACTGTCTTAGAGAACACCACACATAAACTATATTTTGACAGAGCTATAATCACTGACAAAACTATCCCTCATAACAGACCAGACATTACACTAGTAGATAAGCAAAACAAAGTGACTTACATAATTGATATTTCCATCCCCAATACACACAATTTACAAAAGACATACACTGACAAAATCACTAAATATACGGATCTTGCACACGAAATAAAACGCCTTTGGGGAGTTAACAGAGTACACATTGTTCCTATCATTCTTTCCGCCACTGGGATTATTCCACACTCGCTACACAAAAGCCTGTCAACACTAAATTTAAACCCACACTTATACAAAACCTTACAGAAAGCCACAATTCTAAACACATGTCACATAGTAAGGAAATTCCTACACTCAAACATCAATACTCCCACGAGTGGATAACTTTCCCTCCCTCGCATTTGAGTCCCTTGGGCTTTGGCCCTCTTTTGGGTCCGCCTCTGGGATTGGCTTCCGGACTTGATCCGAGTTTGGTTTCTCCAAACAATGATAATAATAATAGTAATAATAATAAATAATAATTATATTATTTTTAAAATTCATTCTACTCTTTCATTGATTCATGTTTTCCGTTTTGCTTTCAAAATTTTGAAGTGTCATATAAAACACTCTGTGTGTATCTTTCTAATCTGCAATTATTAGAAAAACTTTCTTTCCGTTTAAAGGTTATTGATCTTCAGTATAAATATTCGCAAATAAATTATTTATTTATTTTTGACGTAAATGTCAAATAGATGTTTATATTCAACTTTCAATTCGCAGACTTGGATTGCAAACAGTGAGATAAAAAAATTTTCTTTATTTATTATCTGAGATAAGAAGTTAACAAAGAAACATTTACTTATAGAGATACTATAAAAACATGGCATAATTATAGCAAGAACAGAGAAGCAACAGAGATTAACGCGTAAATAACAAAACAACTTTCGATATAATAACCAAGTAAGTACTTATTTCTTTAATAGGACACGAAGGTTTAATTTTAGTTTGCTTTAATAATTTCCAATACAAAATTGAAATTTTATTTCTTTACGTATTAATATACACAAATTACTGAATGTGATAAGTTAAAAGTCATTTCTATGAAGTTACTATTTTTCCAAAGTGAAATATAAACGAATCGGGTTTAATTCCATGTTGATATTAGCACCATCTATCCCATTATAGCATATGAAATTTATTCCGTCATTATAACTGCTATGAAAACGAAAACTAAAATAAACCAGAAAACTAGACAAACATAAAATAAAACTACAAAAAATATATTACGATTTACTTAAATGCGTTAGACGTTTTTAGATTTATTCATGTTATTAAATTATTATAAATTATTAAATGTAGAATATTTAATATTATCTAATATTTTCTCTTACTATTTCTAAGATGTTCGGAAAATTTAGAAAGTATTCGGAATATTTTATTCTTTTTTTTTAACAATTAACACAAGCAATCTACTGTATGACTTTTCCAGAATGCGATTAGTTCATTTACATATGGACTAATCGTATTTTATAAAGGGGTTGGATACCATGGAATCTCCTTGACGAAGTTTGTCCTAAGACTTTTCAACAAACAAGCACGTGCACTTTGAAATTTCTTTGCAAACAATTACTTTAAAAGTTATTATTGTAGATTGCTTGTGTTAATTGTTAAAAATAAAATAATCTAGGCCTACCAACGCACACTGCGTCCCGGTGTCATTTGATTGTTCAATGCAGTATTGTAAGTAAACGGAGCTGCGGGGACCCCATGTTCATATGACAAAAAAATACTTCTAAGGGCCTCTTCTATCATCTCCCAAAAATCTGTATATTACTAATGCACAGACTGTTCAAATTCAAAATAAAGCACATTGACATACATGTATTTCATGCCTCAGCCAATATGGAGTCCACGTAATTTGCGTCTGCTATTTACGATGTCTTGTGAAGTAAATTGCATTTCTCATGTCTTTATCGACTTTCTCTATCGGTGCTAACACTTGAATGACTTTCATCTCGATATAAGATATAGCGCCTGATGATACGTCATTAATCCGAAATACTCGACATCACCATTCAGTATTCCATTCAGAGAGGACTCTTAACTGAATATGGAATACAACATTGTTATGCCGTCGCTAATTTTCTATTCAGTTTTCACTATTACTTAAAGTTTCCATCTGTTTTAACCGAGGACGAATGCTTATATGCTAACATTGTTCACTCTTAGTATGGGATCAAATATTTTAATTAGGCCTAGTATATTTCAATCATGTCGTTTAAGGATAGAGAGGAGAACTGATGTATTTTTTGAAGGTCTAAAAGGTGCACGGGTTGCTTTGAATTCATTATATTGATTCCGTAGTATTCTGATAGAAACGAAGATTACTTTTACACCTAATCATTTACTACTTGCTGTTTGACCATTCATATCTCCTCCCGTAATGAGCGTAGCCAAGTAATTTATATACATGTACAAGTATTTGATTATTAATTGAAATATTATGTAAACGGGGAATTTAGCGAATTAGTGACTTTTTCTGCAAAAATGGAGCTGGTAATTTGTGCACTTTTTGTTATTTCTCACATATGTATTTGACTCCCTTCCCTCTAACATAAATCATGCCTACTGTTCTCATAGATATCTACTAAATATTCATATTTTTATATCTTTCTTTGCAGGGTACAATTTGTTTTGTTGGCACTTACTTTCTTGAAAAAAATAATAGAATCGAAAACAAGAACGAAAATGGCATTCAATGATAAACGAGAAAGAAATGGTAAAACCAACTCAGACTATTATGAGAAAATTGATGCAGAAAATGTTGTTTCGGCTTGGATAAATAACGGTTTACAATGTGAATCCTTTAATAACAAATGTGCAGCGATTATAATTCGAAACATAGATTCAATTATGAGCAATGACGAATTTCTGCGTTTGACAAGGAAGCACATGCTGTTTATCTTCCGAAAAATCTTTTATGAAAATATTACATTTACGGAAATCTTGCTTGAATTTTTGGAAAGGTGGATAGCTGCAGACGACGCACGAGATGAATTTTGGCAAGAACTGCTTTTCGTAAAATTCGAAAACATCTCTAGAAAGACTTTGATCATGTTGATAAATCGTAATTCTTACTTGCAACAAAACGACTTACTAAAAATTAAAATTGAAGAAATCCTACAATATAAAGATGAACATTAAGTGCTGGACTTACCATAGGTTTTTTTATTTCTAAAATAGAGTCATTTATGTAAATTTTATGTAAATACCTTTTATGTACTGCTTATTTATTTCAAGTGCAAAATAAATGGAAAAAAACCCTCAAAAAATAATCGCATATTCCACTCGAGAACCATATATTTTTTTGAATCCATAAAAGTATTTTTTACGTAAGTAAAGTGTTTAAAATATTTATCTATTTCTGTTATATATTTCAAATATATAAATATGCAAACGGTTTGCATCTTTTCTCTGTGAGTTTCTGGACTTAGAAAATCGGTTTCTTTTTAGAATGTCATAAAAGATGTTTTTTTGAATTTTTTAAAAATACAACGATCAAAATCCGAACAAGAAAGGTATGCATGCCCATATGGAATCTTAAATATATTAGTGTTATTTAAGTTTATTTGCCCTTATAAATGCAGAAAACAAAAATAGATAAACGGGGATTAGAGGATCTGTAAAAAATAAAATTCAAAAAGCAAACGAAAACAAAGTGGAGAGAGTCTAAAATCATGTAAATAAACAAGCTTAACTTTGGAATTAATTTTTGTGTGAAACTGGTAAACTCTCCCAATATTTCAATAGTAAATAATTATGGGAAAATTTATTATATTTTGCAGACATTAAAATACACGAATTGATCACACGTTCTGATATTCAATTTGGAAATTAGTAGTAGCAACTGGGTGAAGATGTCAGATAGGGTCCTAAAAATATTTAGCCTTTAAAGTAACTGAGATAATGAGCTGAATGTTTGTGATAAATTATAATTTATCATAAATTTTTAAAACGCCTGAAAGCGTGTTCTTAAGAACGTCGATTCCTTACTGTTTTACAATACGGGATATTAAATTTAACAAAAAGGAAACATGAATCTGTGACGAACCCCCCCCCCCCTCCCGCCGCCTCGAGATTCTTATTTATCAACCTGAAAACGATAAAAATCATGAGAGGCGGGCTTGTCAGGGTTTGGGAGTGTACAAAGGTGCAATGTT
This sequence comes from Rhysida immarginata, assembly GCA_023313115.1. Classification (NCBI taxonomy): domain Eukaryota; kingdom Metazoa; phylum Arthropoda; class Chilopoda; order Scolopendromorpha; family Scolopendridae; genus Rhysida; species Rhysida immarginata. The sequence goes on from JAHWFO010021605.1 coordinate 56,410, forward strand.
AGAAAATAAACTCAAAATTAGTTAAAAGAAATAACCACTTTAATAGTTAAAACATATGACCAATCATAAATACAAAATGAACCAGAACTCAGAGCGATGCCCGCATCATTGGCGATGGCGATGCTCGACAAAGTGAGGGGCCCCTCGAATACTCATGAATGAAATTATCATACACTTAAATAACACAATTTATGTTTCTATGCCACCAAAATTTACTCAATGCATATGCTAACCAAGTAATACCCAATAAAGAGGCAGGAGACTGGGCTATTGCCACCTTGAGTAGACTGACTTGCGAGGTGGAAACACCTGCAAACATAATAGGTGAATGGTGCCATCCGCCAGAAGCCAGTTTAACGTCCAGGTAGACGTCACGTGGTTCCTTTAAAAACACCTATACATGCGAGGAGGAACCACTGAAATCCTCTCGGGTGTCACGCATTGACCGTAGTTCGCACTGACTCTCAATTGGTATCCTGCTGGCGGGCCTCGGCGTGAGCCTTTTAGAGCGCCGACGATAAAGCAAGGAACCCTACACCACGGAACGGTCTATGCATCTCAATGGCACTTAACAGCCCCACTTGTATCGACTCTAGGAAACATGTACATCCCTCTTTATAAGAGCCTACAAAAGAAATTATGGTGCTGTTAATATTAACTAAGGAAAATAGCTGCATTAATTCTTCTCATGATATATCCACTTAAATGCAACAAAGTCATTTTTACAAAGCCTACTTAGAGGCTCCCTCACTAGCGCTTAAAGCAACACTGTTCCACTGGTCCAGCACGGATAGTTCCCAGATTCAAAGGTCACTACACCACGACATCAAATGTCAACTGTTGATCCTTCTCACGCCACGTCAACTAAACATAATATAAAAGAATGATTCCGGAACAAACGTGTAAACTAAAACACGCCTATGTGAACACGCTCACGCAGTTCTTTTTGTCACTCTCCGCCATTAAAAAAAAACGCTCAAGAGAGCTCCAGCTCCGTGTTTTCTAGCACATGACTTAATACAACAACCCCGACAGAAAAACTCCTTCGTAACCAAGTTTATTTTTTGACAAAGCTGTAACTCGAGGTTGACGCTGTTTTTTCGAAAAAGTAAATCACCGACAAAACAATGTCAGCCCAGCAACAATCACATCGTTACAACAGCGATCGTTCAAACAACTTACAACAATGAGAACAATCACGACAACGCAATAGGCGAAGTGCCACTTCATAACAAATAATAACATCATTTTAAAAATAATATTTTCCCCCAACAAACATAAAAGGAATAATATATAAGGAAAAATGAATGTAACAAACTTCGCAATAAGAAAAGGGAATAGCAAAGAGGCTATGCAAGCCTTCACCCGGGCTATATGTTAATAACTGACTTGTTCATTAATTCTGATTATAACGTTTTTAAAGGACAAGGGATGTGATATAAAAGGTATGCAGCTACTTCTGACTGAAATGACTTGTAACTGGATGATCCAATTGTGTTTTAGATGAATAGGAATGTTTAAATGGATGGATAATTTTTTGTAGCTTATATGATCATCAAATGTAAGCTGTTGTGTTTTGGGGAAAGGGTCAACTAGACGAACGCGGCTGGACGCTGGTCAAGTGGACGATAGACATTTGGACGAGAGTAAACCGGGCGATAATCAACCTGGCGACCAATTATAATTTTACAAAATTAAAAATTCTCAGACGATTCTAAGACGAAATTCAGAACAAATCATTTCACTAACTAAACAGTACTATATACACTGATAGGAAGAAAGTAATTGGACACTTTCGATTTTAGACGTTTTGTCGAATATCTAGAAAAATACTTGACGAATTATCCTGAAATTTCAGGGGTGTAAAAAGGATGTTACACCTCAAACAGGGTGATTCAGTCCATTTCTGACCATTTCACTCGAATGACGTGCATTAGGGATAAACAATTGAAAGAATACGAGTGCCGTATCGAATTTCTAAATAGTTGGAGTTTGTATTGTTGCAACGGTGCTGCATGAAAATCGTATTGTTGAAAAATGGCGCCCGCTTTATCAACAGAGCAGAAATGCAAGGTTGTCGAATGGTATTTCGAGACAAAGTCACCTGTAACCGTGCAAAGAAAGTTCCGGAAGGAGTATAAGTGTCGAGACGCACCAGGCAGGCAAGCAATCATGGATTTTGTCAAGCAATTTCGTGCCACTGGATGTGTTAAAGGCAAGAAAAAAGGCGGGAGCGAAGCTCGTGTTCGAACGGCCGAAGTTGTCGAAAATGTTCGCACAAGGTTGGTCGATTCCCCTACCAAAAAATCTGTTTGCCGCCTATCCATTGAAGAAGAGCTGTCGTATATACGAAGTGGCGAATTTTGAGAAAGGATTTACACTTGTTACCGTATAAGATCCATGTTTATCAGGAGTTAACAGACACTGGAAGACAGAAGCGACAACAATTTGCGATGGAGTTTGGAGCAGAAATGGAAGCCAATCAGGACATTGTGGACAACCTGTGGGTGTTAGATGAGGCCTTCTTCCATCTGTCAGGTGAAGTTAATAAACGCAACGTTCGTTTTTGGGGTTCTCAGCACCCTCATGAGATCCATAAGTCACCTCTTCATCCACGAAAGGTTATGGCTTGGTGCGCGATTTCCAAAAGAGGCATCATTGGTCCGTTCTTTTTTGAGGGCACCGTAACGTCACAGGCTTACCTTAACATGTTGGTTTGGTTTGGTTTGTTTGGTATTAACGTCCTTTTCAACTGCTGTGGTCATTTCAGGACGGCGTTATAGGGGCCGCAAATTTTGCCTCGCAAGGGTTCTTTAACGTGCAGCCGGCAAACGACTACACGGGACCAACGGCTTTACTTCCCTTCCGAAGGAAGTGCGTGATCTCAGGATTTCCCCCTGAAAAATCCTCGTCTTCCTCGGCCGGGATCGAACCCGCGTACTCGGGCGTCAGATAACATGTTGGAAACCACCTTCATCCCCGAGCTGCGAAGGAGGCGTATACCGCTTCGACATCAATGGTTTCAACAGGATGGAGCTAGGCCTCACATTACTAATGAAGTGCTAGACTTTCTCAATCAGAAATTCGGAAATCGTGTCATTTCAAACAGGTTTCCAGATCGATTCGGTGGTGGCTTTCTTTGGCCCCCTACGAGTCCTGACCTAAACACATGTGATTTTTATCTCTGGGGGTTCCTTAAAGACAGTGTGTTCACTACAGCACCAAGAACC
>JAHWFO010021606.1:0-15160 GCA_023313115.1 Rhysida immarginata
ATTACAGATAAATGCAAATAAACTGTCGATTGCTCGAGATTCGCCATCGACTTCAATGTTGTAAATAGAGCTCAGTACCCTAACAAGGCCTACTAACGCCATCTACTTCCGTCATCCGAGAGGAGGACAGCTGCTAGCATTGGTAGTGTTACGCGATTGCGACACTATTCATTTTAGCCATTATAGCCTGGGCAGACATATGCTAGAGGCTTGAACCGTGGCCACCGAGAAGACACTCTTACTAAAGCTTTCAGGACGAGAAGCAGTAAATAGAATTTAACAAACATGTTGAACGAAGTAGTAATCTTTTTACTATTTAAAAGGCATAGCCATTAAAAAAACGACGTTGGCTGTCGTGACTTAAACCAAACGTCTGTCGACCATCTTTCCGTATGAAATAATAGTAAAATAGGAAAAAAAAAAAACAGAAGTTAACAAACTCTTAGATTAATATTCACTCTCACATGTACAATATTTAAATATTTATTATCTAAAAATATTTATGCACATTTAACAATAATTATTTGTTGAATATGTGATTAGTTTCATAAACGGAAATTAAAACAAAATGAATAAATTTTAAAATAGAACGTTAATAATAAAGCGACCCTATTTCTTCTGATATCACTGTTAAGCTGCAGTGATCAAATGAAGTAAAAAAACAACAACAACATGAAATTAAGAACATCTTTGAATAATTAGTATACAGTAAACAAAAAAGATAAGTTTAAATGTTAACTGTGGAATAACCGTAAATAAATTAACGAAAGTAAAAATCCTCATCAACATTTCGTAAAAGAATTCAAATACAAAGTGAGTTTTGAAAAAGCACGCAAACCACTGAATGATGCTGAAATGGAGGCAACATCATTTTCTGTTGCTATGTTGAGATTTACTTATCACTTACTATTACTTGCTTTGTATTATTCGTTGACCCTGTATGATAGTCTACCTCTTGAAAGCAAAAGTGAAAGTTTTTGTGTGTTGAACTGTCTCAGATTCTCAGTTGCTATAATGTTGCCTTTGTGTTAAGAGGATAATTGTGATTGTGAACAAAAGTGGCTTATATCCTATACTCTTGTGTGTGTAGAGAGAGAGAGAGATTTAACTTTAAATAACATATCGCATGTTGTTGCGTGTAGGTGGGAAGAAATTCTATCGTTTAATATTATAAGAAAAGTTCTATTTATTAGCTGATGATATAATAAGCATTGATATATATAAAGTAAATTCAGGAAAAAGAATCACACTTGAGGTAGTTTGAATTTAGAGTTCATTCAGAGGAATAATTCACTTTCATAAAGTTCATGTGGCACAGATCTTTCCTAATGCGCACCAATCTTAAAGCTTTAATGTAGCAGAAAATAGTACGTACCTTTCAGTCACCTAATTTCACTAGTTCTTTTTGTCTTTCTGAATGTACGCTCACTCTGCCACGCCCGTTGTCTCCATTGTTCTTTCCTCTTCTATTTTACTTTCGGTTTTTACCCCTCTGTTTTGGCTTTCGAAAAATAGACCATCCTGTGGCTCCCTCGATGGGCGGTGTTTTGTTTGGAAACTCTACATTCGGCCATCCTAATTCGAAGGATAATCAGTGGCAGTATTTACTGGCTCCGATAGTTATTCTGAATCCACATCGTCTACCAAATCCCATCTTTTCAATTAATCGGATGGTGCTGTTGCAACATATTTTGGTGGGTCTGATTTCATACACATCTTTGGAAATATACTTGGAGATTCGAAATGGTCCTTTATATAAAGTGCTGAGCTTTCCTGCTCCCCCCAGTAGTAGTATTTGCCTTTCGACGAACTGCGACAACGTCATTGAGTTGGAAGATCTTAGATGCAGCACGATGTTAGTCAAAGTTCCTGCGCTGTTCTCTTTGGCTTTGTTTTTAGTTTTTCAATCGTATCTGACCACACTCCATCGACGTCGGGAACTTCTTCTTCTTCGATGGTATCACTGAAGGTCAACGCAGATAAACAAATTTCCGCTGTGGTTCGTGGTTGAAAACCATAGATGATTTCCATCGGGGTTTTCCCAGTTGTTCGGTTCATTCTTGAGTTGATGGCAATTTCAGTTTCTTCAGTGTATTTTGCCCAGTCACTACCATCTTCCTTCTTCGTTTGACTATTTAGCATGGGAATAATTGTTCACTCTTTCAACTTGACCATTCGCACGGGGATTTTCGGTGGAGGTCAAGACATGTTCTATGTTAAGTTTCTTGCACATATCTCTTGTTGTGTGCCACAATGTGACGCGCATGGCTACGGAAACAGGAACTTTAATTCTTACCCTTTCTGATTAAAAAAGAAGCCCTATTCTGACATTTAGATAAAAAAAACAACCCCAAAATCTTAGCTTAATTTAAGATTGTTGGCTAAAAAAGATTACAAATTTTACTATTAAACTTTTAAAATTGGGACTATTAAAAACTGAACCCCCGATCAGAATTTTTATTTGCTGATTGACTTACAGTAAAGTTTGTAAATGAGTTAACGTTAAAAAAAAATAAAACTTAATTCCAAGCGCATTTGTTGCTTTTATTTTCCTTCCTTTCTTTTTTTTCTCTTAAACATGATAATAACAAAAATAGATGTTACAAAAGTATCGGATGGCGTCCACAAGTAGATTGTTGACTATTATTCTTTATATCAGGAATGACATTGCACCAAAGGAGAAGTGGAAAGGTTCAAGGAAGACTTCCTGAATTGGAGAAAGTTACTGAAGGAGTCGAAGATGAAATAAACAGTTGAGATTCTAAACAACAAGCATCAAATCTAACAAAACACTTGGAACTAAAAAAAAATTATATTTATATAAATATACAAAGATTTAAGATAAAAGAAAAAGGAGAATCAAGAACAAATGATTAATCAGAATCAAAGTCACTGGTTAAATTAGAAAAGTTGAACTGTCCGGACTAGGATGGAAAAGCAAAAGTAAAACTACGCTGGTCACAGTTGAAGGCGGATAAAGGCCATAGTCTATGATCTAGGAAAAGACTCCAGAAGAAAAATTTATTTGCAGTTTGACCAAAAGAGAATTCAAAAAAAAAAAATTAAAAATTCAGAGCGTTGTGTAACTAACTGTAAATAACGAGATTTATTTGAATTGAGAAAAAAAAAACTAAAGTGAAATGGTAAGGTAAAACAAAATTAGAAAGGCTTACCTCGTCACATGGAAAAACATGGAGGAAAAACGATTAACAAAACACAGCAACGATTTAAGACACTACAACATAGAAGGAAGGGGAATAGTCATGTGAGAAATAAAAGAAGAAGTCCCAAGCGATGAGGAAGACGGATTCACCTATATTACTGAAAAATAATTAGCGGAAAAAAATTAAAAAAAAAATTTTCTTTTCTCTTTTTTTTTTAATATTGAGTGATAGAAAAACAAACAATCTAAAATCTAAAAAAAAACTCAAACAGCAAAATCCAAATGGTAAAAATCAAAAGGCAACTTCTGGTTTGGAGTCTCAATGATGGGTCATTACCAGGCAGTGGAAACAGAGTTCTGAAGTAAGAGAGTCACATTCCAAAATATTCAAAGGGTAAGTATTCAAGGAGGCCTAACCTTCATCCTGGAAAGTCAACAGCGCAGCGGAGATAGATAATCGAAGGCGGACGACTATTGGTAAAAATACACCTTATCTTGACCATCATCTAGCGCAGGAAAAGGTTTTCGGACAGGTCCGGACTTTGTAGAAAAATAGTTCATAGGCAAACTGGTTAGATCCGCTAAGGACAACGACAATCGTGGAGTGAGTGAAAGAAACGGAAATCATCTTATCGAAACGTATGTGGTATGGCTCCAATCTCCGTAATCCACACACAGGGCAATGGCAGATACATAACCGCTAGAGATCCACAGATCCTCTGTGTCGCAAATGAACCTGAGCGAAGTTAAAACAAGGTTTTTAGGAACCATCTTGAAGAAGTCAAGTGAACTCGGAACCATAAACGATTAGTCATTTCATAACGGGATTCATTTGCTATGGTGGGAGGGCTAAGGCCAACTGGCCTGTCTGGAGCTGCAATCCCAATTGTTGCCATCTCATTGCTGCTGAAGGCTAGACTAAACACCCAAGGAAAAAATTAATATTATATAATCACCCAAATAATACGTTGATAATACTAAACACCCATAATAATTTATATTATTTTTCAAATCGCTCGCGATGCTCGAGACAACACGTCATTGAAAAAAAACTCACGAGCTGATAACGTGCAATTCGAAGAAAAAAAATTTCTTAATTTTTAAACAATCAAGAGCTCAAGAAAAGAAAGAAACCAGCGTAAATGATTGTTTATCAAGCAAGCTTTCTAAACCTAACTAATTTTAAACCATTGTTAATCTCAAAAATATTTTTAAAGAATAAAGCCTTATGTCTTATCTTTAAGTTTAAAAAAAAAATAATTCATTAAAGTATTATTTGACCACAATATCTAAAGGAAACAAAGAAGAAAGAAATATTAACTTCGAATTGAGTTATTACAAAACTCTAGCAACGACCAATATTATTATTATTAAAATATAAAAATTGACGCCTAACTTTTCATGATAGTCATTATCAATAAATCTACGCATTTTAAACTTGAGAACCTCGCAATAAATTTAGAGCAAACCAATGAACTTCTAATCCTTTTTTAGCTTCACTCAAAAATAAACAAATCGCAATTAGGTGAATTCGTACATTTCCCTTTTTAATATAAACCATATCTCTACGAGTGACTGTCTTTAAATAAATATTCCTAACTAAGTTCGTCTGGCCAGACTAAAAAAATAATTCGTTAATGTTTACTTCTGAATGAAGTTGGGACAGTGCTAACTCTTCGAGCAAAACGCATTAGAATGCGTTGTGTGAGCCCTTTGATTTGTAATTATACAGGAGGGGGTCACTTTAACCTCCTATTAAAGGGAATGAAGCGGGATTGGAATTTTTATATCGGTCTTAGAAGAGGGAAAAGCACAGTTAAGATAACCCAAGATCAAAAAAAAATTTTTTTAGATTCACAAAACAATCCCTCGAGCAAGAGTTCTCTTTTTTTTTTTGCGCGGACACAAAATCAGCTAAATTTGACAAGAAAGAAAACTTGCTAGCCAAAGAATAACTTATATTACTTGCTAGACTGCCAGCTTAATGGAAATATTCTCAAATCAAAAAACTATCTGCTTTCCTAAGCAGGATAAAAAAAACGGAGTGTTACACTCTCCGCATAATTTTCTAATCACATTGCAGGTCAATACGGCACTTGGAGTCTTCATAGGATACAGAAAAATCATTTTTGAGAAGTTGCATATGGCCACTAGCAGATGACGATATCAGTTAAGGCTTTTTGGGAGTGGTCCCAAGTGATCGAGATGAATTGTATGAAGTGAAATCTTGTATCTGTCGATAGTCTTCAGTTGCCCTAGTCGTTTTCCACCAGGTTCTTTGTATATGAGGCATTGGAGGCAAGATTGCACTACTCCTTTTGCGAATGAGTGCATCTTGGGAAACCAGTATCATTTCATGAGTGCTTGCATAGTCCCTTCAACGCTGGGATATCCATGGCGTTCATGGGTATCTCTTGTTAGAGTTCGTCGTATTATCTTAGGGACAAGCAACAATTTACGACTCTGTCCATTTTCTCGATGAATTCTGTATAAACGACTTTTCTCGTCGACATATTCTGTCTGGATCTTTCCGTCAGTTGTCAGTTGCTCTCGGATCTTTTGGCAATCTGGATCTGCGGTTTGCAGGGCCGTAATCCATTCACCCTCGTCAAACTCAACTTTATCTACAACAAAACGCTCTGCAATTTTTTCGGTAGGATGAGAAATAGCATTTCTGCTTAATGCATCCCCATGAAGCATATTCGTTCCAGGTCTATGTTTAGCAATGAAGTCATACTCCATCAGTTGGAGAACCCATTTTCATACTCTTGGGTAAAGTCCTTTCTTTCTGAGTCCATATTTCACGGCTTCACAATCAGTGACAACTGTAAACCTTGATCCGTAAAGATACATTTTGCATTGTTGTACTGCCCAAACAACGGCCATTAATTCTAATACGGTTGAATGGTATTTGTTTTCGGCATCTGTCAGTTTTTGACTCAGGTATGTAACAGGATGATTTTCACCATCTTCCCCAGGTTGCATTAAGATTGCTCGAAGTCCTTCTTGCGAGGCATCGGTGTGTAGTTCACTGGGTTTTACAGGATCATAGATTTTTAGAATGGGCTCTGATGTAAGATCTTTGATCATGCTATCAAATTCTACTTGACATTCAGGTGTCCATTGGAACACTGCTTTCTTCCTTGTCAGTTTTGTTAGGTGAGCAACTTTATGTGCAAAGTGAGGAACAATGTGCCTGAAATAGCCACAAAGTCCTAGAAAGCTTCTTACTTTCTTTGCATCAATTGGTCTTGGAAATTGAGCAATAGCTTGTGTTTTATTCCTTTCTGGCTTCAACCCATCCTCTGTTCTGTGAAGCTCAAGGAATTCGACTTCAGTTTGTAAGAAATAGCATTTACTTGGCTTCACGGTAAGCTGGCCTTCTCGTATCGCGCCAAATACTTTTTCGGATTTATGGAGCAACTTGGGGACATCCTTGGCTCTGATGATTATATCATTCATATATCTTTTCATAGTATCTTCTGGAATGTGCTCAAACACTAGTTGCATCATGCGGTTGAAGACAAACGGTGCATTTGTCACCAAATGGCATCCTGGTGAATTGCCACTTTCCATTAGCAGTCGAAAAAGCTGTCTTCTCTCTAGATCCAGAAGCAAAATCTAAAGTGTTGAAAGTCTTCCATTCGTGACTACCTTCAAGAGCTTCGTTTATTCGTACACAAGGTAAACCTTCCTTCTTTGTTACTTCATTGAAACCTCGATAGTCAATACAGACTCGGTCTTCTCCCGTTTGCTTCTTCACTATGACTAACGGACTGTCATACGGACTGGATGATGGTTCGATGATACCACACACTTGTAATTCAGCAAGAATTTCATCAACCTTCTTACGCTGTATTGGGGAATAAACATATCTTTTCTGATTGATTGGTTCATCAGTCGTCGTTTCAATCTTCATCTCTACATATGTATGACATCTAATTTCTGAAGTTTTCGTAGTAAAACAATCTCGAAAATCGTTGATCAGATTTAACAGATTCATCTTCTGTTCTTCTGTAGCTTCGAGACCAATTTGGACATCATTGATGGTCAAAGGTTCATGCTGGTCAACAATAGTTTGGTCATGAACATTTACTGGTAAGCAATGAATTGTTGGCAGTGGTTTAGCCTCGTAGACTCGAGTGATTTTCTTTCGTCGAGGTACAATTAAGTCGATAGCACTCGGATTATATATGGGTACATGAGTGATAGGGTCTCTGACATCAATGATTCCTTCCGGAACAATTCCGCCTCTGGTCACATGGGATCCGTGTAGGTAAAATTCGCCATGTTTTTGCTTGGTACTTTCTAGTTTAACAAGCTTCACACTTCATGCAGGAATTATCTCCTCGTTCGTAGTTATCAGATCTGTTGTTGGTACAACCTCAATATTTGGTTCAGAATTCTCTTCTGAAATTGGGCAGTGAAAAAATCGAAGGGTTCCTCATCAGAAACCATGACAACGTCTGATCAGCTAACATATGTTTACCTAACCAAACTTCTGCATCCATTAAATCGCTTGGTACTATATGAAATGTATGTTTTCAATTCGTACGCCATCAATCTGTATGGAGTAACTACTTCGACCTCGGTAGCTGCTTTCATCATGGTTAAAGTCTTGAACAACATAGGAATAATCCGGTTCTTCTATGCCAAGCTTTTCGGCTACTTTCTGGCTGATAAGGCAAGCATCGCTTTGTGTATCCTTGCCGGCTCGACAAGAAAGTCCTCCCACAGTAACAGTGATGTAAAATGTTGCTTCAGTTACCTTAGGGGCGTTCCTCGAGGTATGAGATTTTGATTGGTCTGTCTCGACTCGTTTCACTCGTGAAGGTTCTTTGCCCTTTCTTTTCGTTGGTTCGGGGCATGCTGATGATAAATGTCCCAAATTATTACAGTTAAAGCATTTAATTCCCTTAGTGCAGTCATATTGTAGGTGTTCGGCCGATCCACATTTAAAATAATGCTGTCTTTTGGTTCCGCTTGACTGGGTTGATGTCTTCTGTCCTGGCGTTTGTTTATCAACAGCTGGCTTGGTCTTGAATTTTTCAGTTTTCTTATTCTCGTTTGCTCTTTCTAACGTTTCTACGTCTATTACTAGGTCACCAATACTATGAAATGATTTAACCAAGAGGGGCATCATGATGTCACTCGTCTTTAGGCCATTGAGAAGATAGTCTTTTGCTTCGTGCAGAGTTAGTTTCAGTCATTGGCAGTGGCCCCATTTACGATAGAGATAGTCCTCTGATGTTTAACTTCCTGCTTCTTTGTCAGTTATTTGTGAAGTTCTTCGTAAGTTAACATCCGATCAGGAAAATCTCTTTTTAGGACTGTTTTCCATTCGTCGAATTTTCGATACTGCACGCCTGTCTGTTGCTGCCAAATGGCTGTTACTCCTTGTAATGCGTTAGCTGCATTGGATAATTTGGTAATATTCCCCCACTTGTATTCGTCTGCATATTCTTTGACTATCTTCAGCCATTCACTTGTGGTGTGATCTGAGTCTTTCAGTCCTTTGAATGGAGGCAACTTGGGAGTCAGCCTTACTTCCTCCATCTTTTGAGTGGCATTTGGAATAGCATTCCATCCTGATTTCTCAGTCATCTGTTTCATAGTCCTCATGAATTGCATGCAGAATTCTTGTACACTTGCTGAATTGGAATTATCTTCTTCACCATCAAGATCATCATCTTTATCATCGTTGTCATCATTGGCATCCTTAACATTCTAATTCTTCTGTGGTATTTCATCATCTTCCTCATTGGCAGTCTGGGCATCCATGAGAGCTGTCCACAGTTTTGTTACCATCTCTCGTTTCTTAGTGAGCAAGCTGAGGCCTCTTTCTTGTAGCATGGGCTTAAGTTGTTTAATAGTGAGCTGCATCAGTGGTTTGACTGAAGGTATACCTCCTTCTTTAAAAATTTTTTCAACTTCTTCTAAGTGCGACATCTTTCAATTTTATATTTAATCTTTAAACGACGAATTTTAGGTCATGTACTTTTTTTTTTTGAGTTTACAGAGTTCGTCGGGATGCACAACAGTTTCAGTTTCAATTTCCGACGCACTAATACAGTGATTTGACTATCACTTCTAATTTACTTTCTTTAATTTAGTTCACTTTTTTCGTGCCACATACGCTTTCTTTTCGTTCAATTTCGTATATATAATTTAATATATCATGAGCAAATCTTGAGCATATCTTGAACAAATTTTGAGCTAATTTTGAGCTAATCTTGAGCAAATTTGAGCATATCCCACTTCTGATGTAGAGAGAGAAGAGATATTAACTTTAAATAACATGCGATGTTGGTGCATGTAGATGGGAATAAATTCTATCGTTTAATATTATAAGAAAAGTTCTATTTTTTAGCTGATGTTATAATAAGCATTGATATTTATAAAGTAAACTCAGGAAAAAGAATCACACTTTAGGTAGTTTGAATTTAGAGTTCATTCAGCGGAATAAATCACTTTCATAAAGTTCATGTGGTACAGATCTTTCGTAATGCGCACCGATCTTATAGTTTTAATTTAGCACAATATAGTACGTACCTTTCAGTCACCTTATTTCACTAGTTCTTTTTGTTAAAACAGTCTTTCTGAATGCACGCTCACTCTGCCACGGCCGTTGTCTCCATTGTTCTCTCCTCTTCTGTTTTACTTTCGATTTTTACCCCTCTGTTTTGGCTTTCTAAAAATAGTCCATCCTATGGCTCCCTCGATGGGCGGTGTTTTGTTGGGAAACTCTTCTTGTGTTTATGCCTATACAGGGTGAAAATTAATTCCACTGACAAACTTGGAGAAGTAGTAGGGATAGTCGCAACAAACAACTTTTCTTTATACCAGTTTTGCGAGAAAAATTTATCGACCAATGCAGAACAGCATCAGTTGTAACAAATAAATTACCAACTTGTGCAAATTACGCATAACCAAAGCACGGGCGAACACATTCTGATGAAGGGACCAGGCAGTGTCACGGACGTGACTTTACACAACATTTTATACAGCCGTTGTATTACTGTCTGCAGAAGTCATGGATGAATATTCTGCTGAAGAGATGGCGGATATGCATCTCATCTACGGCGAGGCTCGCGGTAATGCAAGAGAGGCTAAACGATTCCCAGGAAGATGACGCCCTTGTCGTTTCACATTTGGCTCCATTAACCGGTGCTTGAGAGAAACTGGAATGTTGCTTCCCTGCAGACTTGTTGCTGGTGCTAAAAGACATATGAGAACAGGAAGTGTGAAAGAGGAGATACTGCAATGGTTTTTAGAGGATTCCTCAACAAGCACCGTGCACTCGCACATGCTGTGAGGACAAGTCAAACAATTGTCTGGAACGTCATGCATGACAATGGGAAACATCCATACCACGAACAGACTGTGCAGGCTTTGCGATCCAACGACTACCAACTACGTGTGCACTTTTCCGACTGGTATCTTCGGAATTTTGCCGTCAATCCCGTGTTTTGTTTTCTGATGAAGCACAGTTCACCAATTGCCACAGTCGCCATGTTTGGAACGAGTCAAACCCGCATGCCACTCACATAACGGTAAATAAGTTTTTCTCGCAAACTGGTATAAAGAAAAGTTGTTTGTTTCAACTATCGTTTGTTCCTCTCCAAGTATGGCAGTGGAATTAATTTTCATCCTATATTCCTGATTAAATAAGTGTATTTGTGCTAAAACGCCCACTATGCATCATTTTCACGTAACCTTCAATATTTGGTCCAGTAGCCACCTGCATCCAGAACCTTTCATAGCCGTCTTGGAACTGATTCCACCAGCCTCTCAAAATAGTCCAAATCATCCATCATATCGTCCCATGCTTCAACTGTCTTCTCTCAGAGCTCGTTCTGATTCCTAACACCAGTAGCATCTATTGGACGCTTTAACTCACTCCAGGCGTTCTCAATTGGGATTAAGTCTGGTGATCTGACTGGCCACGCTAGACATTCAAACTGCAGATGTTGATTAAACCATTCAGTGACAATGTTTGCAGTATGTATGGGAGAATCGTTGTCGATGAAGAGGAAGACTTCATCCTGGTAGAATGCTCAGACCATCGGTTGCGTTATGTCATTTAATATATAAATATACTGAGCAAAAGTTAGAAAGCCTTGAATTCGATAAGATGTCCAGCACTACCACACAAAATCATCCCCAAGTTGACACACTGAAACGTCCACTGCAAACGAAGTGTTCATGAAGTCGTTCTCCTTTTCTCCTCCATATTTTCACCCGACCATTGTTTCTAAGTTGGATGCACATTTCGTCTGTAAATACTGCACTCCTCCAATCATCAGTAGTCTTAGGCAGGTGTTGCAGGGCAAATCCTACTCGTTCATTTTCATTGGATTCAGTCAAAACTTCCTGTCTAGCAGACGAGTAGTTGTGAATTCTCATCTCGTGCATTCGCCTTTCCACTGTTTGTTCAGAAATATTGAGCTGTAATACTTGAACAATGTTTCGTGCAGATTTCCGGGGATTCTGTCAGGAAAGAGTGGCTAAAGCTGCATCTTCTTCTGAAACTGTTTTTCGTTTTCTAGCAAATCTTTGTCTGTCGTTTATGCAGTTGCCCTTCTCCAAAAACGTGTTGTATATATTTGTAACCGTTTATTTGTTGCAGCTAACTATAGAAGCAATTCGCCTGTATGAAAAGAATCCCGTTTCCTTCAAGCTTACAATTCTGCCTCGTTCTGCATCACTAGATCTTAACAAGCGAGAGATTTCGGCATTTTGACTACTTAGGATGAAATAGGATACTACTATAAGCATCATCGCCACATAAATATGCTTTTAACATTTATAAACGCACTATACTTTGTTTACCGTAAGCAAAAAAAAAAAACTATGGTTAAATAAGGTTATTTATTCTATCGTATTATTCGAATCCGGGTCGCAGAATTTTTCCTTCCATTTTTCAATCGAAAAATTATTACCTGAGAAAAAAAAAATATTACAATCTCCAGTTCATAATTATTATTATTATTCTATCGTACATTGTTTTTAAAGAATTTTAATTTACATAAAACGACCATTTCTCAATTGTGTTTCATTATGAATGATGACAAATTCCACTGAACAATTTTCTCATGACATTAAACATAAAAAGATTATGTAGTCAAATTATGGTAGAATTTTGATCACTCCAAACTTAATTTCTTCAAAAAACTCTGCAAGTCGAAGGCAAATTCTGTTCTTTGGGTGCAAATCTCCAAGTTAGATAGAAAACATCCAAAACTAGAGGAATTATATTTTTCCTTCAACTTCAGCTTTTAATTTTCCATTTCGTTATTAAAACAAAGATATACACTAACTTTTTTTACTCGTTCTTTCGATAATTCATTTTACGGAAATAACATTATATTGATTATGAAGTGTAAGACTGTCTCGTTTTAAATTATTCTAGTGTTATTAGCAAAAAGAATAACGTGTCTATTATCCACTAATTTATATTTTAACGTAAAATAGGCATAGTCATAGCATTAAATGCATCGAAATAACTGAACCCTTTCTCAAATGCTTTGAGGAGAAGCCTAGTGCGAACCCCGTATTGACCCTGCTTACCTCAACTTAATTGTTAAGTTCGGTCTCGATCCCGAACATCGAACAATGAACTGCTCCAACAGATTTGAAGCTAAGATTCCACCGTGTTGCCCACTCAACAATGAGCGAGTACTGGATAATCTAGCATATGCTGCCTCTGCCGACTGGCTAATTTTCGTGTCGGATATAGTACATTGTAAAGCTTTGTCGTGTAACTGGAAGAAAAAATACCTCTTGAACAAAAATTTAGTCAGTCAAGAGAATGGCGACATGACACATCACCTATGATAGCGACGGGTGAAAATCCTAGAATCAGATAAATGTAATCCTGTTTACACATTTTTCCTGACTACTAGAAGAAACTGAAATATTATGAGTGTAAAAAATACACCTGAATAAACTCTGAATTGTGACCATTGTGTTCTTTATTCTTTATTTAGAGAAAAATTTCTTGTGTTCTTTATTCGGTGAAACATTTCAATCTTAAGAATTTAGCCTGAAATGTGTAGAATGAGCTTTAAAAACAAACCGTTTTGTGAAAAGCTAAACAAAAAGGGAAAGAGTGTGGGGAAAAAATGAACAAGGACACTAAGGCCACGCAAAATAAATTCTACGTTTATCGTCCCCGCCCGCTCGGAATTTTGCCGTTTTTAAATTTTTTTTTTCTCTAAAAAAAAAAAATCCGCTCGCCCCACTTTCCATCCATACAAAAAAATTTTTAAGCACAATGTAGTGAACATATGATATACAGGTTGGAGGATGAAAATCGAATCGAGTTAGGCTGGTTGGTCTTGGTTTCTTCGACTGATTCAAGGTTTCCATTGTAACGTCCTGTTTTATTTGTAGTACGTGTGTGGTGTTTGTATAGTAAATGTTGTTTGCTTTAGCTGTCCATTTTTCCTGTTGATGCAATTGTTTGTTATTGAAAGAATGGGTCGTTATAGGGATTGAGTGTTAATTGTTTTAGTACGTTCCGTTTTATGAGTCACGTGTGTCTGATGGTGGGAGGGTAGTCATAATAGCAAATAAGGTCTGTTATCCGTAGTGTTTTGTTTTATTTGTTGGTTATGTAATAGTAGTGAGGGTCGTTTGTTGTGTGAGGTTATTGTTTGTGGTGCGCTAGAAATAATTTGTGTATTGTATTGTTTTTTCTGAGAGATAGATATGCCGTGAGCGGTCGTCATAGTCCTCTGTTGGAGCTGCATTGTTAATGGGAATTCGGAGAAGATAGCTCAGCTTCCAGCAGAAGGTTGTTGCGATCGTTTTCGGCGAATTGGAGGAACGTGTGTTTTCGTTTGTTGTGAAAATTTCTTCTGTCTTCTTGTTGATTTTTTTTTTATGCGCTTCTTCTCTTGTCGCTGTTGAGAGAGGTTTCTGTAATAAATTCTGCTATTTCTATGGAACGTTACGAAAGGCCTCTTATGAATGATATCTAATATATTATTGAAATAGAAGAAATCATACCAGCGGTAGTAAGTTGTTTTGGACGTGATCAAGACCGTTATTGAACTATGAAAGTAAGGAATAATTGCAATCCGTAAGAAGGGTAAATTACGTTTTACCAGGTAACAAGTAAATATGTGTTATTAACTCTGAATTTGAATCTATTGACTTTTATCTAGTTGTAATCCTCTTTCAACATGAATAACCGGATCGCCTTACCGACCGAGTGGAGACGTGCAGCACACGAGAAATCTTGAAGGACCACGATTATGGCATTAGGAGTGGTAATGGACGCCCCAACACCGTGTGCAAGAGATAGTTAAGTGGAGCATGGCAAGCCCTCGACCGTCATTTGAAACTGTCTAGGTTGTGAAGATATGGTGAGTCTGTTCGTTTCATTCGCAGGAAAACCATGGACCAAAGTATAAACAATTTAACGAAACAACGGAGTATTGTCTGATAAAAGCCCAAGACAGACTAAATGAACAGGATGCGCACTCGCTTTATTTGTGTATAGTAGAATAAGGTTACATTAACATCGACAGCTGGTTAAAAAATAGAGTATTAATTAAGGAATCTAAATTTTATTAAGCACTCTTGCCAACAAAAATGGATAACAGTCAGCAAGTTCTGAGGCACGAGGGGTAATCCGGCAGAAAATAATTGACTAATGAAATGAGAGAACGAGTGCCTGCTTACGTATACGCTGTAAGACACTGAGAAGGTTCTTCCAATGGGAGATGTAATGGGTAGCTCACATTGACCAAGAGGGGTCACTGTTCCTCCCCCCTTCTTTTACCATGAAAGGAGAGCATTGCGCGTTCAGGCGCTAGTGTATAGGGAATATTTGATTCGGCAGTGTGAGCTATCGCAGCACCCAAATTTCAATGTCAAGCGGTCCCCCCTCGCCTCAAGTAGACTGTTATTCAGCTGCGGATTGTCCTTTTCTTCTGACAAGAGTGCCGGCTGGTTTGATTGTTGTTGATTTTGATATTAAAAAAAAAA
>JAHWFO010021803.1:0-10453 GCA_023313115.1 Rhysida immarginata
AAATTGAATTTTATTATTCCAGTAATTTCTCTACATTTAAATGTATTATTACTTTTTTTATTTACTAAACACCATGTCCTCCTTTTGAATTCTTTCACTGTTTATCCAGACAAAACACGTGACAGTGAGCCCAATCCTTACTCTGAGCTTAAAGAAGTAAACCTGTCCCTAGATTGTTATAGCTTTGTTTAGTTATAACTTAAAGTAATAAGAGCGTTATTTGCGGAAAATCATTTTACCTGGAATTTTGAAGCTATGTTTCAGTTACAATTTATTAGTTAATAGAATTTACCCGATTAACTCTTTGAACCCGCTTAACAATCGTTACACTACGTTTGAGAGGTATCGTAACGAAATTCTTATACTGTGCTGTTACATCCTGTATCGTTATACACTGAGTTAGCAAAACTCATGGGATAGTTACTTAATATCTTGTCGGGCCCTGTGGGGTGCAGCAATACGGCGTGGTAGTGAGTCTGCAGGTCCCTGGTACAGTTGACACCAGATAGTCTGCAGAGCCGAAAATAGTTGCTGCCCGTTCGTGGGCGGATGATCCAGTGCCCGGAGCCTGACTTCAACAGCATCCCAGATATGCTCGATGGGATTCATGTCAGGGCTCCGGGCTGGCCAGCTCAGTCGTTGGACCTCTCCTGCATGCTCCTCGAACCATTCGCGGACGACATTGGAGCGATGTGGTGGAGCATTGTCATCTTGAAAGACTGCTACGTCGTCAGGGTGTTGAAATGTCAAAAACGGGTGCAGATGGTCTCCGATGAGTTGACGATACCGTGGACCATTCAACGTTTGGTCCAGAATAACCAGATGGCCCATTACAAACCAGGAAAATGCACCCCAGACCATCATTGACGCCCCACCACCCTGCACCACCATCTGTTGGCATGCGGGATCCATCGTTTCGTGAGGTCTGCGCCACACACGGTGCCTCCCATCAGCGTGGTACAGTTGATATCGTGACTCATCTGACCATATGACGTTACGCCACTGTTGCAGAGTCCAGCCAAGATGGTTGGTGGCAAATGCACGCCGGAGTGTCCGATGAGACTGGGCAAGCATTGGCACCCGTGCAGGGCGACGGCTGCCAAGCCCGAGGGCATGCAGATTCCGACAGATTGTCCACCGAGAGACGTTTTTAGTGCGGCCAGTATTGAACTGGTCTGTGATTTGCTGCACTGTTGCGCTCCTGTCTCTCTGAATCATTCGTCCCAGGTGTCGCCGGTCACGATCATTCAGGGCAACTGGACGCCCGGTATGGTGCCTGTTGTGGACTGTGATGCCTTCATCCAGCCATTCCCGATACACCCTGGAGACAGTTGAGCGGGGAAAGCCAAATTCTTGCACCACTGCCGAAATGGAACATCTCATGCGTCGGGCACCTACTATCATACCCCGTTCAAAAGACGTCAACTCGCGACTTCGTGCCATTTCTGATTAATCACTTATCCAAGCTCTTCCCACAACGTCTAATGGTCCATTCCCAGAATCTTATTCAAGCTCTTACCCCAGTGAATTCCTGAGCCATGCCCATCAATCAATGTGCTTGCTATCCCATGAGTTTTGCTAACTCAGTGTACATGATCAGCAAGAATAATACGTTCGGAAATCGATTTATATTGACATGCAGAATGATAAGTGCACCCTGAGAATGCCAGAAAACCATTCTCCCGACTACAACGCTACTTCCACCAGCTTGTTGTCGTCCACAAATGCTAGAAGAACTTTGTTTGCTATCTGAGGTTTCTCGCCGTATGCGTCAACGCTTTCCATCGAGTGGAACAAAAAAGGTGATTCATCTGATAATGTAACCTTTTGCCAGTCAGTGGATGTCCAGTATCAGTACTGCCGTGCTAATCCTTGCTCTTCCGCAGTCGTTAATATAAACGCTGTCGCCCCATCCGTCTGCTGCGGAGCCCCATATGCAGCAACGTTTTGGAGACGCTTGCGGCAACCCCCTAATTCATTTGGGCAATAACCTGCTCTACTGTAGCACGTCAATTCACCCAAACCTACCGCTGCAGCAGCCATTCACCTCTTTCATCTACGGATCGTGGAGCACCATAGTATCTATTTTCTATAGTGCCAATTTGCGATGCACTTTTACCAAAGCAGCACGCAAAGTGTTCAAAATCTCCGCAGTTTTTGAAATACTGCCAACCTTGGCCCGAAAGCCAATACTCGTTCTTTGTTTTACGTCTGATAAATCTCTCCGTTTCTGCATTGCTACAATTGAAATGTTTTTCGAAAGCCTACAAAATATTTCCAGTGAAACCTCGTTAAACATGCCACTGATGGGGAAAGAAAAAGTGGCCCTTTTTTTTGAGATGGTCCCAAACCGGAGGTTCTCTAACTTAGGAATGTTGCTTATCTGCTGTTGAAAATAAACCAATCTGCCGCTTTTAATAAAGTTAACAAAATCAACTAAAAAGCAATGTATTACTTTGTTTTACACTTTTACAGTGCAGTATTTTATTACAGTATTTTTATAAAATGTAATAAAACCCGTTTCTTATTTTTTAATTAAGTTTTTCATAGAAAGAGGTTCTAGAGTTGTTCTTGAACATGCTTCTTCGCCAAAATACTCATTGTCCTCAAATGGGTAAAGTTTCACTGTATAGCCTATGTTCACCCAATCTGCAGATTACACGTCATTTATTGCTTCATTTCTTTATTGCTTTCTGCGATTGGTTATTTAGCCCCGACATCAAAACAGTGTTGCCAAGTTAAGGATTTTATCCCTAGATCTAGGTAAATCTGTGCGACTTTATGGAAATTTTTTTGTATCTAGGGAAAAATCTAGAGAAAATTTTTTTGAATAAACATCTTTAGTTTTTGAAAAAAACATTACAGAAGCATTTAAGAATCAATTAGAAGCTGATGGTCTGCAATTAGAAAATATTGTAGGTGTTGGTGCAGACAATGCGAATGTAATGGTGGGCGTAAAGGTGTATATGCTGTTAACGAAATGTTTCAAAGTGATCATGTTGATCCCTTGAAATTGTTTGAAAATCTTCTGCAGTTATTTAAAAAATTATTAGCAAGCATTGTTGTGCCTTCGCAATTAGGGAGGGTGATCGAAGCTGCTCTCATAGCGTACAATTTTGAACAACATGTAATGCACATAGCTGGAATAGATTTTGGGTACGAGTTCATCATTCTTTGTAACAGTTTGATTGATAATGGGTTACTTGAAGAAGTAAATGATGTTAAATTCAAATGCAAAGAATTTTTGATAGCTTTATGTAAAAATATTCAAAAATATTTGCCAGAGAACCTGTCTTTGTCTACAAAAGCTTAGAATCCTCTCTCCATTTATTGCCACCGCACAACATAAAGAATCTATTTACGAGTTTGCAAAGCGTTTTGGATTTCCATCTGGCAAAATGGATGACCTTCAATCTCAGTGGCAAAACATCAGCAATAAATGCTGGATCAATATGTCTGATATAGAAAAATTTTGGTTTGAAGTTGCTAATGATACTGATGCTGCTGGAAAAGGAAGGTTTCATGATATTGCTATGTTAGCTAAAAAGGGTCTCTGTTTTCCAGTTTCAAATGCCACAGTGGAACGAGTATTTTCCCAGCATAATGTCATAAAGAATAAAATAAGAAACCGCTTAAGCCTTGACATGTCTGAAGCGATACTCTTCATCCGTTACGATCTGCGAAAAAATGGCTTAATTGTGTATATTTTCAACCCTCAGCACAAATGTACACAAAATATAATCAATCAATGTATGACCATTTAACAAAAAATGAAGAGGATGATTGTAAGTTTGATAGCAGAAACCTTATAATTTTCAAAATAATGTTTAACATTTTGTATCATGATTTATTTTGTATCAACATTATTTATTTATGTAAAAGTTGTTTTGTTGTTTTTTTCTTTGACTTTTTTTTGCACGAAACCTGGGGAATTTTTCAGGGTTAAATAGGAAAGATCGGGGGAAATTTAGGAATTTTTTTGTCGCTATTTAGGGATGGCGCTCGTGTCAGACTTGGCAACACTGCATCAAAATAAGAGGTGGTGTCATCTGTGTGATACGACTGTTTAAGTTCTCTGGTCATTTTTTTCCGTCTCCTGCCTGGAGAACTTCTCAAAATTTTCACAGACATCCTCTATATCAATTGTTAATATTTCTTCAATGGTCTTCAAAAATTATTTTTAAATACTTACACAGGATGGCAACACCTTGAAATTTCATTGTTATTTCCATGGTTTTTGTCTCGCTTTACTTTTCTTCTACATCCGTCATTTAAATAATTTAAAATAAAACACATTCAATCAAACACCTCTTATTCAGATATATTTTTTATTATCATTAAAAGTACCATGACGATTTTGAAAGAACGTTGATAGCTATTATTAATTCTACTTTCCTTTAGTTACATCAAAGATACAGAAACTCATAAACCGAAATAAGAAAGTATTATTTATGTCATTTCTTCTAGATTAACCACTTCTTAATAATTGGGTATCACAATACAAAATATATATGAGCTCTGATGGCAAATTTTAAATAGATTCTGACAGCTAACACAGCCAAATATAGGAACGGAAGTAGCGACAACCAATCAGATTCAAGTTGATTACTAAGGATTTTCTGCCTTCCAATCTTCTATTTGGGGAAAACTTTGTGGTCTTTAAAAGTGCCGTTTTTGAGAAAAGCATCAGGCTAAGGAGATTGTGGCAGTGATTGAACGTTTAGACCGCTGGATTCCTCAGCCATATTGTTCTTTAACCACTAGACATATGCAATCGATAAGAGAATGAATCTGATTGGCCCCGTCTTTCGTTTCGCGAGCTATACAATATTGAAAAAAAACTCGTACTCCATTGTTAATTATCATAGTCTTAAATTTAGTCTTGAATTATAATCTAAAATCGCCGTGAAATACTCTGATAGTTTCTATTATCCAATCTCTATAACCGTGTACTAAAGTGTAGACTGCAGGATGTTGTGTGCAAATTCTGCTCCCAAAGGATACGATTCCAACAACATGTTCTCTACCATTAAAGGAGACAAACGCAGGTCCTCCAGAATCACCCTTAAAAGAAAAAATAAAGCAATGTTTTTTAAAACTTCTTAAAGTCCAATGAATGTGTGACGTTAGTGTAGGAGTCACGTGTGTCTGATGGCAGGACTATATATATATATATAGAAATTTGTATAGTAGAAAATTAAAATTTGTTATTATAGATTTTCTTTTGATTATTATTAGTGCGTAGTCTTATAGTAAGTGTGTTCGTTGTATGAGTGGTATTGTTTACAGTGCGTTAAGTTGTTTTGTTTATCTTGTCGTTTAAGTATATATATGCCGTGAACGATCGTTAATAGTCCTCTGTTGGAGCTGCATTGTTAATGTATCTTCCGAGAATATAGTTCAGCTTCCAGCGGAGGATTGTTGCGATCGTTTTCGGCGAATTTGAAGAGCGTGGTTTTTTTTTGCCGTTTTGTTGTGAATGAGAGACATTCTAAGGAGTGATCATTTAAAAAAGAAGACTAACATGTAATGGGAGATGCCCTTTGCCTTGATGTTGGAGACGTTCGAATTGAAACGACAAAAATGTAACGGACGTTGTTGTTGGTTAAGTAATAGTCTATCCCACGGAACGATTATGGAAATAAGACCGTATTAATTATGGAATTCGTTGTCCAATAACGCCTACAAGTCTGTCAATAACAGGGACTTAATAAAGAGGAAAGCAACAAGTAAAATATCGTTGAAAGTATAAACTGTTTTATTCAGTGTCATCTCATCAACAATTTGGTTGAGGGTGCAGAAATCGAAAGTATGGACTGACCTTCACATTCTTCAGACGTGAATCCATTTAACAGTCTTGGGATGCAATGGGAAGACTTCTCTTAATATGGTTATTCGTCCGGCCACTGATCGTACAAGCGAGGCAAGAAGCGGACCATAATTCATGATGGAACCAGAGCGGTACAATCTGTAGTGAAGAAACTTAGCGTTCGAATCCAATGATGAAATTGAGAGCGACAGGCGTGGGATATGGTAAAGCATCATGATGGTAGAGTAATATGAAATTCCCGGGTGAGTGCGTTATGATGTTTTTGTGTAAAGGCCACGGATGCACGCCCAAACTTTACAATTATCTATGATTGACCAAATTTTTTTTTCGGAGTTACGGCTACATTGTATTGGATATATGGAGACACTCGCGGACCTGATTTTTGTGTTCAAAGCTCTTCAATTAATGTTAATTAGCAACTGTTTAAGATATAAGTTAATTGATAATTTTATTTATTCTTATTAAGCACCTAGCCATATCAATTGGGACTGATGCTACAGTAATGCACGGAGCGCATATGACTATAATTTTAAAACTAGTAGCGCACTCCGTGATTGAGTTCATTTAACGGGCATCTACACTCACCAGGAGGGGTCACTGTTCCTCCCCCCTTTCTAAGTAAATAAAGGAGGGGCATTGCGCTGGTAGGCGCAAACGCACGGAATATTTGATTCGGAAGTGTAGATCTCCCTAGAGCGGTGGTCAAGCAAGCATAGCCACCATAACGGTAATTACCTGCAACTGAGTCCCTATTATTGAGGCTAGAGTGCCGGTTGTATAAATTAATTGCATTAAAAGGCCTTGGCCTTGAGTTTAATTTTGAACCAGAAACATGATAGATGGGGCCCCTTAGTGATAAAATAGCATGTATTAGTACAATGTATATTTGTTATGGAATGGTTATATGGTTAGGTTAATAAATTAATGTGTGCATATATAATTACAGCGATATCAGGTGTCATTTCTAGTTTTCGGTCTCGAACTCTTAGCTCTCACCCACCTCAAATGCTGTTCATTGAACACTAGGGCATTATCGGACATACAGCGGGGGTGGGGGGACGCTACAAATGTAATTTTTAGGATTCAACCGTACACAATGACTGGATCGAAATAAATGACAAATTTGAAATCCACGACTATTAACAGAAATAAAGAGGCAGCGACGTAGCGTGTTTTGATTAAAATATTATAAACTTGTAACATTTGGTTTCTAAAGAATGATGGGAAAATAATGGAAATGAAATAACAGTTATTACATGTGTAACTTTATGAACATGAAACCCATCAGTTTTGGGTAATTTTTATCCACGAGGGGAAGTCAGTAAGTTACAAATGGATAAAGATATAAAACAAATAAGACTGCTGACTTGAAAGCTACTTTTATTTCTTCGCATAATCTCCTTATGTAAGGAGACACTTGACCATGTTTTCACAAGCTTCTCTAAACCAGTAGCATAAAAATCTCTGAGTGGTGACTTCCCTTTGCACAGCTTGGAGCCGAACAAATGGAAGTCGCTTGAAAAAAGGTAATGGCTATACGGAGGATACTCGAATAATTCCCGGTTGAATTTCGCAGCATGTAAGTTTTCTTGATACCAATAAGAGGACGCGAATAATTATGCAATAAACCAGTTTGAAAGTATCGAATGACATTACGCCGTTTCATGAGGACGTTATAGTAGAGTCAACGTTTCCAGTTTATTCTCGCTGCCGGAATGTGAGAAACAATATGCGAAGACTGTGAGTATCACTTTCCTGGCGATGAAGCTGTGCAAAAGTCAATGCCTGGTTCAGACAGCAGCTCAGAAAATTTTATGCTCTTGGTTTTGAGGTGCTTGTAAAATGATGAGACAATTACCTCATTGTAGAGGGAGATTCGTGGAGAAATAAAAGTATTTTCAAGTCAATGCTCTTATTTGTTTCATGTCACTATCCATTTTTACCTTGCTTACCGACTTCCCTTCGTATTAGTTCAAGGTGTCTAATAATAAAAAGCCACTCTCTCATTTTTGCGGGGATTTATAAAATATTTAGAAGATATTAAGTAAAACGTTCAAGTTATTATCTTAATACTGATCTTAGTAATAATCTTATTATTATGAGACTTGTCTTTCGTGCAAAAACCAGTATTGAACAAATTATGAAGGTGCTGGAAATCTTCGAAGACGTCAAAAAATAAAATGTTGTAAACATTCCAAGGAGAAGCTTTAACTATGAAGCAGAAAACTCCAGGTGGATCAAGAAAGAAAAGTTTTCCAGTTCGTCTTCAGGCAGCGTCAATTATCCTGTTGTAAACAGCTTTTTGGCCGTCGAATAGTCTGACTCGTTTTCACCAAAAAAGTCTCTATTTCACACAACCTTCTGTTGTAAGCACATTATTTTTAATATCCATCCCTCCGTCCGTTCGTAGACACAATTCCAACAATCCATTGCGGAGAGTAGGCGTAATGAATTATTGGAAGAAACTAATCATCTTCGAGTCAAAAAAACTTTGTCTGTGCTCTGCATGCATTCTGTCTATTGTTGGGATATTTCGCGTGCACGATGCTTTTGATAGACAATTGTATGTACCGAATGATAAATTAAGATTTTGCTTTTTTCCATCCCTCTATCCGTCGATGACTTGATTTTCTCGAATTTAAAAGATTTTCAAAAATATTTTAGTTAATCGATAAATATTGATCAGACCTTGGGCAAATTCGAGAATGGTTGAAATCGTTGCAGTGACACATGGTCTAAGGGTAATATTGTACACTACTGTAAATTTGCAATGCTAATATATGGAATGTAATATATTAAACATCTCGTAAAAACTAAAAGTAATAAATTATAGTGGTACATTTTAAACGATACCATTACTGCCCCAATGGAAATTTTCAATGTTAAGATACAGTTTTTAGTACATAGATAATTGCTTTCTATAGGAAATTATTCTTTCCTAATGTTTTCAATAGCTAATTCCTGTTAGGCCTGCTGTAGCCTAATCAATAGCTAATTGGAATTAGGCCAAATAATTAGATCTGTTATTATTAATTGCTAATTGCTATTAGGACTACAATCAATGCTAATTACTTAAGCCTAACATTATCAATAGGTAATTGATATTAGGCATATAATTCTCAATAGCTAATTGCTAGTAGCTATTCAATCGCTTCACCAATAGATACATACACTGCCAGGCCAAAAAAGGCGCCGTCGAATATTCAATATGCGAATAATAAGGAGCTAACTCAGGCTTACCACTGCAGTTATGTGTGGATTTAAGCAGACAACACATCTATTAACTTTTCCTGCATTGGTTTATAACTTCATTTATTTGGAATAAAAATGTCACGGAAAAGATGTCACTTTGTTTCAGAAGAGGAAATTTCAGAAATATTTCAAGCAGAGGAAACAAACAAAGAGAGTGCGGCAATTACTAGAACCGGAGTAAGAGCTGTTCAACGCATTATTGAAGCTTGGAAGGAAAGGTCTTATCCCTGAATCTGGATGAGTAACTATAGTAGGGGATAATTCTGATCATTAAGAAGCTTGGCGAAGGCAAACCGATGAGATTCCACATAAGGATTAATGGGAAAGTTTGACGAGGAAGTCATAAACATATACAAGGTGCTTACGAAAATTTCCCGAACAGTAATTGGTACGAAATTTTGCCGATTTGTTTTGTTA
Source organism: Rhysida immarginata (assembly GCA_023313115.1). NCBI lineage: Eukaryota > Metazoa > Arthropoda > Chilopoda > Scolopendromorpha > Scolopendridae > Rhysida > Rhysida immarginata. Next base: position 9,500 of record JAHWFO010021803.1, read on the forward strand.
GGGCTAAGTCTCAGCTGTAATTGTGGCAAGCGGTGTCATCCTAGTGATTTGGAGTTTGAGGTGTTTTTGTCACTCTTTGTGTTAGTCGTGTTGCGATTCTTGATATTAAACCTGAAGAAAACTGCGGCTGAAACCCACAGACTGTTGAAGGAGGGTTTTTGTAAACAAGGTTTAGGTCAAACCCAAACATTTGAGTGGTTTAAGCGTTTCAAAGATGGTCGGGAGTCTGTGGAAGACGACGAGCATTCGGGTCGACCATCAACAAGCACAACTCTTGAAATGATCTCGTAAGTGCGTGATGTATGCCGAAAGACCATCCACAAAGTTTGTGATCGCCTTGGACTGTCATACGGGACGTTTTGAGACGATTGAGGGAAAACGCGAGGCGAAAAGGCCAGAGAAGTGGAAGAAGAAAGACTGGCTGCTCCATCACGACAATGCTCTGGAGCACAAATCGCTCGCTGCGAGGGTCTTCCTCAACAAAAACAACATGATCGCTGTCCTCTGGCACCCTGCGATTTCTACCGCTTCCGAAAATTAAAATTGCGGTTAAAAGGGCGGCGATTTGACTCTACTAAAGTGATCCAAGCGGAATCGCAGCAGGTTAAACATGCTCCAACGCGGGAACTTCCAGGAGTGCTTTCAGAAGTGGGAAGATAAGGTAAGTTCTGTATTTTATAGAGGTACATTTCGGTAAATTTTCGGTAGCATCTCGTAGTCCCACTGAATGCGACGAGAACTTAAAGAAACGGGATATCTCGACATATCTCGAACACTATTCTCCTTATATGTTATTGCGGTAGGTTTAGTTCAATTTCTGGTAGTCGTTTTTAGCTATAACTCGGTCCTGCGGTGGAAGCTGAGTGTGCCACTATATGTATTACTGATGGAAACTTTACATAAGACGAGACATTGCTCCTTTCAGTTTCCTATTATATAGGAATAGCTGAAACC
>JAHWFO010021808.1:0-12790 GCA_023313115.1 Rhysida immarginata
AAAGCGTGTTACAAGCATGAATGTGACAAAAGACTTAGACTTAGTTTGGGTTATCTTATCTTATTTTGTACAGAGGGTAGATTATCTCAGTAACTAACGACTGCTACGAGATGACAGTAGCAGCCGAGACCGACAGCTTAACGTGCCCTTCGAAGCATGGGGAGTTCATGATGGAAGAGCTGCTGGCGGACGAACAAACCAGTGGCTATCACCAGCTACTAGACATCCAGCACTGGTCACTCAGCAAATGGGTCAGACTAAAGTCCTCCAATAGCTGTGCCCCAAATAGCCGTCCCACCCGGTAGTGGTTCTCAAGCCATTGGCTGTCACCCGGCCAGCAGCTGGCCGCACCTGAAAATCCTTTTCAAGAAGCCTTACTTCAGAAAGTCTGTTCTAAAAACAGGAACTATGTCACTTACGTCTACCCAGACTGAAAAAAAATCATGTCATTTGCAAAAGAGCGGTCTTATTTCATATGCAAACTTTGGACTGTCAAAACTTTAAACCAAATATGACAACTTTTTATTGAAAGTTTCTATTATTCTATTTGATATACTTTATTTTAACTATAATAATTACGAATGCCCAGTAAGAGTAACGGCAGTCCGTTCACTACACTAATAGTCCAATTCCGCTCGAATTTAATGCATCATGATAAATTTTTGGATCCCATGATTTAAATAAAAATAAAAAGATTAGTTAATTATGAAAAATTATAATCTCATAAAAGATCTCAAGCCAAATAAATCTGAAAATAGCACATTATTATCATTGTTTAACCTTTGTGATTAATAATATTAAAAGTTGTTATAATTCATATTTTATATTTTTATTTCAATGTCCCGTTATAAATTTTTAAAAATTATAAGCTTTTTGATTTTTGAATTACACATCAATAAATATAGCGGCCTGTGAGACCTCACGTCCATGGCAGTGCAAGAAAAAGAACACGACTATATTTAATGATTATAACGATCCACTTATCCAATATGGATATTCCTCGAAATTACTGGTATTAACTAGCAAAAGGATTAAATAAATCATAGAGCATTAGTTTGACTGAATAAGTTTATCACCAAATTGACAAGGACTTACATTAGCATACAAACTCTGATAATTAAGTTCGGTGAATGACGTCACACCGTAATCTGTGCGAGCTTTACGCGAGCATGTGAATACAAGCCCAGTCATTGTTTAAGCAAGTTCAGACAGGTCACGTTTGTGCGTGCAATGGTTTAGCAGATTCTCGTTTCTTCAGTTGAAGGTGTAGCATGCGCACGTAACTGTAGATAATGGACCAAAGAGGAACTCTGCCGTAATCGTGCAGCAGTTTCTGGCCAACAAAGGGGTCGTATCCATAGCTCATCCACCTTATTCACCAGATTTGGCACCGGCAGACTTTTTTTTGTTCACACGCCTGAAACGGGCCTTAAAGGGGCACAGATATGCGGACATTCCAGACATTCAAGCAAATGTGATGCCTGAACTTAAAGCCATCCCTAAGGAGTTTCCAGGACTTATACACCCGATCCCAAAAGTGTATTGCCTTCCAGGGTGATTATTTCGAAGGACAATAAAGTAAATGTGGCTCTATCTGTTTTGCATTTTGTTGTGTGAACTCATTCACCGAACTTAATTGTCAGAGGTTGTATTTAGACGCGCCGCATCCCTTACGCCACGCTGGGGTTGCAAAATAAGGTCTTGAATGGGTCTTTGGCGCTCTTGGGGCCTATTAGCTGTCACTTTATCCCCCGGTTCGCTTCCGGGTTCGAAATTTAAACTGACGTCCTCTACACTGATGTATTCGGTTTAAATTTCCTTTTGAATTGTGTTTGGTGAATGAACTTATGGTTCAAAATCAGAGAGGTGAAGATTTCACTTCGGAAAAACATTCTTATATTAAAATTATATGTTAATATTACAACGTGGGGTTTAAAACATAGTATCATCTATAATTGTCTGCACCCTATGAATTCAATGGTAACATTTTGAAATTTCTTATTTTTTTTATTTAAAATGTACTCCAAACTCATTTCGGGAACGCGTCCATAAACAGCTTCTTGTAATTCAAACAAATAAAAAATGACATTAAACTAAACATAGAAAATTATGCCTTGGTATATACAGGGTGATTCAGTCAATTTCTGACTATTTCACTCAAATGACGTGCATTAGGGATAAACAATTGAAAGAACATGAGCGCCATATTGAATTTCTAAATAGTTGGAGTTTGTATTGTTGCAACGGCGCTGCATGAAAATCGTATTGTTGAAAAATGGCGCCCGCTTTATCAACAGAGCAGAAATGCAAGGTTGTCGAATGGTATTTCGAGACAAAATCACCTGTAACCGTGCAAAGAAAGTTCCGGAAGGAGTAGAAGTGTCGAGACGCACCAGGCAGGCAAGCAATCATGGATTTTGTCAAGCAATTTCGTGCCACTGGATGTATTAAAGGCAAGAAAAAAGGCGGGAGCGAAGCTCGTGTTCGAACGGCCGAAGTTGTCGAAAATGTTCGCACAAGGTTGGTAGATTCCCCTACCAAAAAATCTGTTCGCCGCCTATCCATTGAAGAAGAGTTGTCGTATACCATGACGTGGCGAATTTTGAGAAAGGATTTACACCTGTTTCCATATAAGATCCATGTTTATCAGGAGTTAACAGATACTGGAAGACAGAAGCGACAACAATTTGCGATGGAATTCAGAGCAGATATGGAAACCAATCAGGACATTGTGGACAACCGGTGGGTGTCAGATGAGGCCTTCTTCCATCTGTCAGGTGACGTTAATAAACACAACGTTCGTTTCTGGGGTTCCCAGCACCCTCATGAGATCCATAAGTCACCTCTTCATCCACGAAAGGTTATGGCTTGGTGCGCGATTTCCAAACGAGGCATCATTGGTCCGTTCTTTTTTGAGGGCACCGTAACGTCACATGTTGGAAACCTTCTTCATGCCCGAGCTGCGAAGGAGGCGTATACCGCTTCGACATCAATGGTTTCAACAGGATGGGGCTAGGCCTCACACCAGTAATGAAGTGCTAGACTTTCCCAATCAGAAATTCGGAAATCGTGTAATTTCAAACAGGTTTCCAGATCGATTCTGGGGTGGCTTTCTTTGGCCCCCTGCGAGTGATTTCTATCTCTGGGGGTTCCTTAAAGACAGTGTGTTCACTACAGCACCAAGAACCCTAGACCAGCTGCGACAAAGCATCGTCGGCTGCTGCACCCTTGTGGATGCAGAAATCCTGGATAGAGTTATTAACAACTTCACCATTCGGCTGCGAGCAGTTCAAAACGTTCGTGGTGGCCACATTGAGCATATCATCAAGACTTTTCCACGGGAATAAAAACTCCGAACTGCCTAAAATATCATACTGAAATGCTAAGTTTGTAAACATTAATGGGTCAATAAATCATACTACTGAAATGGTCAGAAATTGACTGAATCACCCTGTAGCTTTATATATCGTTTATTTAAACAAATAATGGAAAACTGTATTTTTATTACTTAAGATTTTCATTTATTGGCTTTTCAAAAGTTGTCCGACAGTTAACACGTCATTTCGTGAACGCAATAAGGGGTTTGGCAAAATGTTTCGAAATAACCGCGCTAGATGGAGCTGGTGAGGGGCAAGATCACACAATGTTTAGGATACGTTTCCACACCATTTATCATAATGAAATATAATTTCTTAGAATTAAAATTTAAATAATTTGCAATATTTATTATTTTGTTTAATTCAATGAGTACGAACGAGTCAGGATACACACATTTCATATACGGGATACATATACAAATATTACCAAATAAATATTTACAGAACACAAATATGCTGAAATACCTGTTGAAATATAGTGATCATGTGCCCACCTCTCACACCCATTATTCTCCAAGTTTTGATTTTTTTATATGGCCTCAGACAGCGTGGAAATCTGCCCCGTGTTTCCTGTGTAAACTTGCCCCATCACCATGTTTTGGTCACAATTCAGCCTCTAAGTTTTGTTCATAAAGTTAACAATCAACTCAATAATTAAAAATAACTGCAAAAGAACAGTCTAACAGGATAAGCAATAATGACTTATGATGATCTAAATTTGCCTGGCAAGAATCCAATCGAAAGTCATTCAATTCGCCTGGCAATTCTGAGTTCATCGAGACCACCCACTTTCTTATTGTAAATTCTAAGTTCTAAATTTTAACAATTCATTTACCCGATATTTAATTATTGTCCATTTATAGTATAACAGTAATTAGCATCAGTAATGCTGCTTGTATCGACTGATGCCGAATAAAATATTTATAATTTATGAAACCTCATCAAATTAGCTTTAACATAAAATCTATCCTTATCCTCTTATACAGAGTGGAAGGGAAAGTGTAATCTTCTTCTAGTAACTCAAAAATGATAGTTCCGGAACTTTTCCTTCTCTTTTCTTTTTTGTAATTATGATATCTGCCTACTGTTCTTTATCCACTCACTCCTCAGTTAATTTAATCTAATGGTTGCGTTTCTTAAAATATCAATCCCTTTTGGACCCTTACGAGGCATCCCTAATGTTTCTGAATTTGATTAATTAAATTTTGGATACCAACATACATGTTTTATTATTATTATTATTAAAGGTGTAATTAAAGCACATTTTTAATGATTATACCTGTCTATGCAATGAGCTGCGGTGAGAACATAGCGGTCGTTAATTAAACTTCCTCCACAAAATGGTCGGAGACGAAAATCAGATAGCGCCACCTAAAATGTGCAATAGAAAGAAAAAATGACAAAAGCGGATAGAGTCTTATGTTAAAACAACTCAAGTGATTCTTTAAGAAAATTAACACATACCATACATAAAAAGCATAATGAACACATATCAAAAAGTAGCCGACGAGAAAGACAGTCCACGGCATTGAAAAATCACCTAGCCATAGCATAGCCTACACTGATCAGAGAAACCTTGTCTATTTGCCTTCCTCCAATGTTCAAACTGTGTCTCAGAATTTAGTTTAAACCAGAGACTTTTACAAATGTCTCTGGTTTAAACAGTAGGATTTATCACCGTCTAGCGATAAAGTTTAACATTGTTAGAGTGGCTTATGTTGATTATGAGTAATGTTAAAACTAAATAAAAGTTACTTGATTTTTCATATAGAAAAATGACGTACCTTGTTATTTTATGACGAAGTGTGATTGGCAGGCTTTCCCTATCATTATAGGCTATAAAATGACTGAAACAATGTTAAATTTGGTCGCTAGATGCCTTTAACGGATTCCACAACAACTTGTCGTACACCATGGAGAAGGAGACGAAGAACCTGGATCTGACCATGTGTAAGAATCTTGAAAAGAAGAACCTAGAAATCAACATTTTCCGGAAGCCCACTACTACTAACAACATTATTGGGTTTTCTTTAACCACCCTCCGCAGCATAAGAACGCAGTCCTAGGATACTACTTTAGACGTGCTCTAACCTACCCAATTACCAAAAGAAGATAAAGCCGATGAAATTCAACTTGCTTTCGATGTCGCCAGAATTAGCTCCTTGCCAGGCCAGGTGACGCAATCCGTCTTCCATAGGACAAAATACAACCTTAGGAACAAATCGCGAACGTACCCAATTAAAACCGAACCCGAAACCTATGTTACCTTTAGGTACACCGGACCTGAAATTATCCGGGTTTCAAACATTTTTAGAGAGCGGGGCCTTGATATTGCGTTTAAAACAGGTAACAACTGCAAGCATATCCTAAATCTCAGGACGAATACGGCATGCAATCCCGATTTTTCTATAAAGTGGCGTGTACAAACTCAGTTGCCCCAATTGTGATTGCTTCTACAAAAGTTGCAGAAAGAGATCGTTTAAGGAGAGGTTCAGCGAGCACATGAGATCGTGGCTGAACAATGATGGTAAGTCAGCTTTTGCCGATCACCTCATTAAGAAAAGACACCAATTTGGGGCCATCGAAGAAATAATGTCAATATTCAAGGTGGAAGCCAACCAAAAAAGGATCCTAACCCATGAAGCCTTGCTAATCAGAAGACTTACAAAGGACTTCCCGGATAGGATCCTAATAGCCAAACCAGCTTCGAGAGGAACCTAGTCATGAAACGCTGTCAAAACATCGTTATCAGTGACACCGAGGAGACCTTAAAGCATCCAAACAAGATTGAGTTCTCTTTTTCCTTTTTCCTTAAAGCCATTTGTTATTTGTTATTATTATAATCATGTATTTCACTTGCTGTGATTTGGCTCTTCACCCGTCTATCAGTTTTTATCTTTACCATCTTCGTTCTAATTGGCGGACGTAGACCATAAATTTGGGAGTCTTAGTTTGCTTGTCTTGTAGATGCCTTTGCCCCGATGATGAAGTTATTTCGAAACGCGTTGGCTCCATTAAAACTCTACCGTTTGCTATTCCTGGACCTATTTATTTTCAGAATTATATTTGTTAGCATGGATTTGTTTGGAAATATTGAAAAAATGATCTGCGACAAAATTATCGGTACCTCCAACAATCATATAATCTCCACCAAATTAATGATTCTAGTTACTTTGATTTCCATTTGGAATTTTCCATTATTCCGGTATTCCTTTTTTTTCTGAGCCTACATTTGACAACAACTATACCACGTGGTCCAAAGCTATCCTGTCTTGAAAGAGAGTAAATTACCGCTTTTCATGAAGCTGGAAAATCACATGCTGAAATTGCCAAGATCCTACGAAGAAGTAGACTTACACGGTGTTCTAGAATAACGTGTACAAACTTGGGGGACAGGTTCCTTATACCAAAACAAGAAAAAAAGTCCATATAAATATGGCTCCTGATTTGAACAATCACTGAGATATGAACAGAAATAAAAATGGCGCCACCATGATCACAACAAGGTCACAACTCAGGTTCTATAACATCTAGGATGAGGAAATTTGGGGTAATAATAGGGTTCATACAACTGTGTATACCATTAAAATTTGGTCGAATTCCAACGACTAGTTTCCGAATTAGGCATTCAACATCGTAATATGTGCTGGTTAGTACTCAACATGTGAGCATGTGCTACGATGTTGAATGTTTAACTCGGAAACTACTTGTTGGAATTCGACCAAATTGTAACCATATATACAGTTGTATGTACCCTATTATTTCCCCAAATTTCATCATTCTAGATGTTATTGAACCTGAGTTCTTAACTTGTTGATCTTGGTGGCGCCATTTTTATTTCTGTTCATATCTCAGTTATTGTTCAAATTAGAATCCATGTTTATAGGAACTTTTTTCTTGTTTTGGTATAAGGAATCTGTCCCCCAAGGTTGTATACGTTATTCGAGAACACCCTGTATGATATCAACACATTAAAAAGATCCAGCAGCATATTGTGAAAAAAAAAACATCCTGGGAGCCCTCCCACCATAATAAAACGGTAAGGCAGAGCGCTTTTGCGCGCTTTTTCAAACTCTGCAAAGAGTCTAACAGTTAACAAATGAGGTTGGACTTAATTTCGCTGAGAGAGCTGTGCAGCGTTTCCTAAAGAACACTGCAAACATTGTTCGCAAGAACTTAGCCACAAGCCGATGTTGAAACAGCGACGTAAGGCTGCTCGCCAGGAATTGGGACGATTGCACAAGCAAAGGACTAAAGAAGACGTAGTATCATCTTCTTTGATGAAAATATGTTTAATTTAGACGGTCCGGGTGGGTTAAACTATAATTTTAATGATTTAAGAAAGGAGGAAAAGATTTTGGAAACAATCCGAGTTAGTAACTTGGATGTACAGTATCAGAGCTATAGAGCTGAAATTCGGGGAATAATCGAATAAGTATTTAAGTGTATGCCTGTCAATTTTCAGACAATTCGATCGAGCGGTTTCGGGTAACGCGTTCGACGTCACGTCACAAACTGGCGAAGGATCACTGATGAATTGGGAAGCTATCGTTTAACCGAAAAACTGTGAACTGCAATTTGTTGATGGTCGACAAACTGCACAAGGATATATAACCCTACCTTCACGGGTAATTCCTCAATGCAGTCGTCGAATGGCTGGACCTAAGTGGTTAAAGTTAAAGAAAATTTGCCGTTTTCAAATATCTACATTATCAACTGGTCTAAAGGCCATTGAAAAATTGGGGCCTATTACCAAGAGAAGTTTACAAGAATGAGTGGCAGTATTCCTCGATAGCGGAAATAAAAGATGCGATCATTGTTTCATGAGACAGTATACCCCAAACAAATATCAAGCATTTATATGACACAAATTGAAAAAGGGTCTTTATTCAAAGTGTCCCGTAATTCCGTCTCATATTATAGTTGCCCGTTTCACTCCTCTTATGTAACTGACTTTATTATAATCTTTCTGTTCCATTTGGGGGGCACTGCCTCCTTCACTCACTAAATTGATTAGTCGAATGTGGAATGGCGTTTGTTTTTGTTTTCTCCATTGAAACGTGAAGTGGTGAGCGAATGACAATTTGCATATACAGGAATTGGACAAAATACCGTAATTTTCGGAAGTAACGCCGCGGTGGCTGATACGCCGCAGCAGCAAAAATTTAACATAAATGTAAAATCTCCGACAGTAGCGCCGCGGTGGCCGATACGCCGCCCCCCCCCCCACCACCACACACGCAATCGGTAATCTAAAAACAGTTTTCTTATAATCTTCATTAAAAGCAATACGCATTTCAGTGGGGAAAATTTTTTAATTTCTTACATAAAATATATTTCTGCATACATTTCCTCCAGCGCTGAATACATTTTTCGTCGAGTCCTGCCTGCACGATTGCTCTTAGGCCTTTTCAATCTTGACTGTTAGTTTTTAAACTTTAAAAGCTGCTTTCTCCCCCTCTGATGGAGGAGAAGATATACTTCACCGTGCTCTTGCTTATAATAATAATAATAATAATAATAATAATGATAATAATAATATATAATAATAATAAAATACTGGTGCGCTCAATTGCTCTCGTGACCGTTCAACCCCGCGCGGGCGCTCGTGAGACTTTTTGATAGTCAGCCCCGAGCATCGAGATAAAAAATCCGATCAGTGAATAAGAGCAAGAGCGTACCTTCATCTGTTCTTGATAAGAGTTAACTTCCACAGAAACTCGTCATGCTTTTAAACTTTCTGTTTTAAGCGTAATTATTTATTATTTATTTTCCTATATTATAATCTGGTGGGGATTTATTAGATTTCAATGCAAAAACGAGCGTTAAAACGCAAAAATCTACGTACGAGAAAAACGAAACTTTAAAAAAAATTCGAAATCTAAGAGAAAAAAACTTAAAAAATAAAAAATATAAAACAATCTTCGCTTTTATCTTAGCTCTTTCGCCCCAACCATGTATCCAGCTAGAAGTAATTTTAATTAAAAAGCACAAACGAAATACGCCAACAGGCAACTTGTTCTCCTTAAAGACAAATTTCGTTTCCCGTTTTCACTATATCCGTGTATGTTACTACCGGAAATTACGGTAATATGAACACCTTTGATTTTAGACGTTTAGTCGAATATCTAGAAAAATACTTGAAGAATTGTTCTAAAGCATGTTGCACCATATTTTAGCAAAGCTGTTGTCCCGAAGACAAATAGGGGACCAGCAACAAATTGAACAAAAAAATATTGCTTGAAATGCGTTGTAGCTATAGCTGTAGATTATGAGGCTTCTTTTACTTATCTGTATTCAGTTGTAGGATAATAGCACGTTTATTCATGGAGCTATAAAGGTTTCTTTAAAAAAATCCAAATTTTTTCAAACTTTTTTTGTTTATAACATGCATGGTTTTCAACCCAATCCAATACCATTTTCTGGAAACTCGACAAACTGCCGTAGAAACAACACCCTGCAATCAGCATATAAAACTTAATGAAATGTATCCAGTTTTACTAGATAATGTTTAACTACGCATGCGCAAGAGTTACCAAAATATCTTTTGCATAATTTATTAGCCAAACGTATAGAACTACTTTTATAAAAAGCCCAAGCAAATATCCTGAAAATTCAGAAAGATATCGCCGATAGAATGAGTTGAATTTCAGTTGCTCTGGAGAAGTTCAAGAAATACGTCACACTCTTAGGAGAGAAGGGAGTATGAAAAGTGTGACACAGCGTGGCTTGGGGTAGGAGAGACTTTACCTAAGTGTGTGATATCACAACAAACTCTTTCATACTGAAATTTTTTTATTATTTCAAGTTCTTTTATTTTATTATATCCCTTTCAAATGGAAAATGAGATGTCTTTCTGACCCTTTTGTGAAACTATCGCTGGAAAGCTCATTGTTGTTCTCCACAATAGAAGTTTGTTCCTTCAAGAAAGCTCCCTAACAGAAAAATGTTGCTTATATGTGGACTCTACCATGCTTCCGTCCAAGCTAAATAACAACTTGAAGCAAAATGCAGGGAGAAAAGAGACACTTCCGCTTTTAATTTTCATAGTGGCATAGCACAGAGGATTCACAAAAGAATATATCAAATTTGAAAGGCTATATCTCAGCCCCCTGAGTGGATGCCCCCTTACCATGGGTTAGTGGTTAGGGTGCTTCAGGGATTCTGTGAGCTATGCTGGTTGTAGCACTGCTACTTTAGGGTCACCCTTACCAGAAAGGTCATGGTTGAGAAGTGAGACAAAGAGTATCCAACACACATATATCTCATGATGTCGACAAATGAGAGAATGCATACTGCATCGGGTTTGGCATAGGTTAAAGTCACCCGCGTTCGGGAGTTAGGCAGAGGCTCTCGTGCGAAAAATAGTCGACAGTCTCCCGGCTGTTATCTCGGAGCAATGCCTTCGAGAAGCTCCACCAGTGTACTCGCTATGCGCTTGGGGAAACGGTCGGGAGCAGCGCATGCCTTTATCCAGGAGAAGAAACGGGCAAAGCGACAACGGGATCGGGTGGGGCTTCTCGGAGGGTTAGATAGTGGAGGAAGCCAAACGATATCATAGGTATTACCTCTACGAAACGTCCGGATTCTGAAACTGTGGACATAGAAGAAGGGTGGAATCTCTTCTATTTAGGTGTCGACTCTAACATGACTGCCCAGGCGGGAGTAGGGATACTCACAAGTCCCCGACTGGTAGATTATTTTGTAGATTGGACCCCCTTAGGTAGGAGACTGTCTACTGAGGCTTCAGATAGAAAAACAGTCTCTCTTTCTATTCGTTGCATATGCTCCAAATGCAGTCACAGAGTACCAATTCTTTCTAGATGAAGTTTGTTTATGTTAATTATGATGACAAATTTAAGGAAGTTTATACTTGCTATTCATGAGCTCATAGATGTTGTATTTGGCGAAAGAAACGATGGCAGTACACGAATTGTATGAGAGCAAAAACTTACGATGTTTATTCATTGAGTAGTACAATAAGAAGAACGAAGAACCACTAACGCCATCTAGAGGAAAAAACTGAAAAGGCAAAATACGAAAATATCCTTAACAAAATACCCCTGCCTTGAAAGGCTTGACTTTCAAAACGTGGCAAAAACGCAATAAAACAAATAATTAAAGAACATTAACAATTGTTGGGTAAGGGACAAATCTTGGAGAAAGATCTTTTCAAAAGTCCAGTAGAGGTACGGATGGTGGCCACATGAGGGATGCCATCTCTGGCAGGATGAACTTGGGTGATACGGCCAAGTTTCCAATGGATAGGTGGTTGAAGATCGTCCTTGATGTGCACAAGGGAGTCTAGTTTCAAGTTGGAACTGCAGTGATGAAAGAAGTAGTTGAGGACCAGCTTGCCGAAGGTGAATGTATTCTCAGATGACTAACAGTCTAGCTAGCAGATGTTTCCCAGAGATGAGAAGGGGAAATTTCTTATCAAACGAATAATCAGAATTAAGCAATCTACCTCCAACTCGCAGCAAGCTGTCACAGTCAAAAAACAAGGACAAGGAGGGTAGCTTCGAACGTGATCGAGGATAGTGGGATTGACAATTTTAATCTCATCAGGGAAGGAGTGATTTTGAGAAAGTCTAACAAGAGTCAGAAAGGCATGCTCAATTTCAGAAGGTGTAAGAGGACCATACATTTGAGTATCTTTAGGACATAGATAATTGTTCTTGAAACGCAATATAAAGACAATGATGCGATGGAAATGATCAAAATCTGAGAATATTGAAAATGGGAATGAAGAACATGAAGCAGTGGCAAATATTACATCTAACCTTTTTACTTCTGGAAGAACAAGTGGTATGGAAGGCGTTTGCAGAGTTGGCCAGGAAGATTCTTCCAGAGAGAGCCATGGTGGTCCATGAAACCACAAGGCAGAATCCTTCAGCACAGTAGGAGAGACCCCTCTTGAGAGGATGTTGGCAGGATTGTTTCTACCAGAGACATGATTCCGCACAGAATTCTTGGAGAGTGTCTGGATCTGAGATACACGATTGGCAACAAACGCGTGTAATCGATTTTGATGCATTTTCAATCAACCAAGTACAATAGTGGCGTCAGTCTAGAAGAAGCACTGATCAAATGTAATTTGGAGCGCAGAAGTAACCTGCTGGGCTAAGCAGAGAGTGAGAGCACCACAAAGTTCTAGTTTGGGAATGGATATAGACTTGAGAGGAGCCACTTTGGCTTTCGAACACAATAAGTAGATGACCGCTCGAAATAGGCGCATATTAATGAGGTGGGCGTGGCCTAATCCAGCCAATCAGCGTGCAGCATTCGCATCACGTGACCCCCCTACCCCCATCCTCCCCTCCTTCTTGACGTCACAGCCGTGCAGCCAATCCGCGTGCAGAAGGTGACTCACGTGACCCACCACCTCCCTCCCCTGTTTTGGGCATTTTTAT
>JAHWFO010021835.1:0-13373 GCA_023313115.1 Rhysida immarginata
ACAAATGGGATAAGCGAAATGAATAAGCTAATTGGATAAGCTATTTGAATAGCAATTAGGATAAGCTAATTATCAAACAGCTATTTTGGATAAGCTCCTGGAAAAGCTAGTTTGATAAGCTAATTGGGTAAGCTAGATGGATAAGCTAGTTTTCAAACAGCAATCAGGATATGCTAATTATCGAACAGCTAAACGGATAAGTTAATATTATCAAACAGCTAATTGGAAAAGTTAAATGGATATGTTAATTGGATAACTCGTTGGATAATCTAGTTATCAAACAGCTCATTGAAAACAATCAGCCATGTTGACCGGAAGTTTAATTGGAGCAAAACGAACCAATCACAGTCCTCGTTACTCATATTCCATCCAGTTAGCTAACTGAGACTTAACTAGGTTTGGTGCACCATTTCCCGGTTAAAGGACTTAACCGATCGTTAACTAATCGAAAGTTAGGGTCGTTTTAAATGACGTTGTTGCAATTGGCTTACGGAAGTTAACATTTTTTCCCCGTGCTTAACTTTTGGAAGTGAGTGTAAATAAAATGGTTTATTTAATTATGTTTTATTTTTTAATTAATAACTATTACATACGACGTTAAAGTATGAATTTTAACCTCAACAATCGTAGGCTTCCCCTCGCGGCGGGTCTCATCACCATTTCATAGTGCGCAGGATAGGGCAATCGTGTCTCCGAACATAGCAGAATAAGTAGGCTCCCAAGACTAAAAGCGACTTAAAACGACGAACAATTCAACAGCAACATCAACAATTCATAAAGGAGAACAACAATTCCAGTTTGGATCGATCCAGTCGACTATTCAACTAAGTAGTCTCTTCGTCGAGGGACCTCGTAGACACTTAACACAGATCAAGGACACCTTAAAAAGAAGAACGATAATAAACCTACTTGTTTGTCTTTAAGCGTTTAGTTCTTGATTCGCAGACGGTAATTGCGAGGGCAATAGCAAAAGGGCTTAACGGCGGCATACTTCATGCAATTGCCCTGGTCATCGTATCCGTTGATACGCTCCAGTTCCTCCTGGTAGACAACGAAGGTCTTGTCCTTGCTCGCATACAGCACTGCACCTTCGAACATCCCTCGTCCCGGAAACACTTCCACATTCAACACGTACACAAACGACTGCCGCTCATCACCTACACTCAGCCTCGACGCGTACGTCACTTTATTCAAGCGCAAGCGACGACACACATTGCGGTACGGGATCGTGAAGTTGTTGATAGTCGCCACCAGTTTCTGTGCGGCACGTTGCACTTGTTGGCTGTACAAGGGCACTGGATGCCTTTCCCAGCACGGACAGAATTTCTTAGGAATTAGGGCCTCGGCGCACGTCCTCTTGGAAGACACTTCGCGCGTGAAAAGCCCTACGTGCGATATCCTGCTCTTGAACTCTTCATCCCTTAGATCGGCTTTTGCCAGGCGAAGAATGTCCAAGAGCGTCTCGTGGACGTCGAATACCGTGACGAGCCGATTGGCGTTCGTCTTCAAGTTGGACGCGTACGCCGGATACTTGGAGGCAAACCACCGCGGGAACATAATGAACAAGAAGGGCAAATTGGACTCCTCGGATCCAACCAACGAGGAATGGCTTTCCCCGAAGCGGGATCCGTGGTCGCCCATGAAGAAGACGATGCTCCGATTCAGGTGGTCGTCGGCATCGAGGTACCTAAAAAAGTCCAGAACCAGGTTGTCGTACCAATGGAGCTTGGCGACAGAGTCGTGGCTCAGATAGGAGAGGAACGTCAACGCAAAGACAGGCTCGCCAGCAAACACCGTCATAAAGTCGCGCGTCCACTTCAACAACATGCGCGCTATGGCGAGGCCGCGACTGCACGGCGACGGGATCAAATCCGTTTTTTCGTAGAGGAGATCCAACGTGCGAAAGTAGTAGTCGGTCGGCTGCCTGGTGAAACCGCCCACGGTGGACTGGAAGGTGCCGAGAGAGGCCATGTCTTCATTATACAGGACTCTGTAGCCCAGCTCGGCAAAGTCCTTCCACACGAACGGCAAAGCGTCCACTTTGGAACCAGTCGTGAAGTTGAGCGTGTCCCTCCAGTGCTGCCAAAACTGCCCCGTCAACATAGCCGTCAAGACGGATAACGTGCTCGTGCCCACTTTGGTGAAGCCTTGCATGTCGACCATGTTGACGTGACGCCTCAAGAAGCGGTCGGTCTCCTTCATGTGACTCAGATAATGGTCTCTCGACACGGAGTCCACGATCAGAAACAAGACACTCAAAGCGTCGTTCTTGGCTTCCTTCCGCTTCCGGCAACGCTGCTCGACGTCCTTCTTGCGCTGAACAAATGGCACAATGCTGTCAAACAGGAGCACATCGTACGCTAAACACTGGACGCTCACGAACTCGTCCTCCACTGGCATATCCTCCTCACCCTTCAGGAACGTCACGTTTGCACTCACATTGGAGGCGAAGTCGTCAACGC
The DNA here is from genome assembly GCA_023313115.1 of Rhysida immarginata. Lineage (NCBI taxonomy): Eukaryota > Metazoa > Arthropoda > Chilopoda > Scolopendromorpha > Scolopendridae > Rhysida > Rhysida immarginata. The sequence goes on from JAHWFO010021835.1 coordinate 2,463, forward strand.
GGTATACGGTTCTGTAGCCACACGTCACGTTCACTCCATGCACGGGCAACGCGTTCACATCGACATGCAGACTCGGGTTCAGCGGATTGATACCCACAACGACGGAAGGCTTCGGATCGCGATCACTGCACTTATTCTGCTGGTAGTAGATTCTTGGGCGATCCGCCTCGACCGCCACAATGCGGCAACCTTCCGTGTCGACTAGCAATCTTGGCCGCCGGACGTTGCGCTCCTTGGGCGTCGCGTTTTTGGCCATTGCGTGTTTCGGCGTCGCGTCCGAATTATTCCAGAAGACAAACCGCAGTGTCGTCACGACCAGCACTACGATCACCAACACGAACACTTTCCTCATTTGCAGTTTCTTCATGTAGCCTAAAAGGGAAGACAAAATCCCAATAAAGAAATTTCCTAGCACGTTATCTCTTCTTCTATCCCAATACCAAAGCTACTGATCAAAGGTAGATTCCACGGAAAATTTTGATTGATAAGCTCTTCGTCTTCTTCTTCTTCTTCACATTGTTGCACGCCATAGTTTGTTTGCTTTATTGCACGCTCTGCCCCGCCTAACAATGCTCCCAGACCTTTAATTTAGCCACAAAACAGAAACAAAAGCTCCAGTCCACCGATCAGCAAGGCATTCCAACGAGAAAACAATGGCACTCATCAGGTGCACGCGCCACGAGATCTAGCGCATGCAGCGACAGTGCCTGAATTTTATTCCTGACGATGTAGGCACGTGAATATCGAAACAATTGTTGCCTAGCGATGGCAGCTTTCAGGGGGCCATAGCTGCCGCCACATAAGTTGAACGACCGAGGCCAACGAGAGACAGGCCAGGGCACTCACAAAAGTCACATGATCATCCGGGTCCGGGCAACAACCCATCCTTCATTGTTTCCAACAAACGAAAAATTACTAATTGTTAAAATCCAAGATGGAGACAATGAAGGATGAATCGTTGGCCTCGTTGAACGACAGGATGACGTCATTTCCAACGCCAGCCAATAGACGTTAACGGGAAGTACACTGAGTTAGCAAAACTCATGGGATAGTTCCTTAATATCTGGTCGGGCCACCTCTGGCCCTGTGGAGTGCAGCAATACGGCGTGGTAGTGAGTCTGCAAGTCCCTGGTACACTTCTGGAGGCAGTTGACACCAGATAGTCTGCAGAACCGAAGATAGTTGCGGATGATCCAGTGCCCGGAGCCTGACTTCCAACAGCATCCCAGATATGCTCGATGGGATTCGTGTCAGGGCTCCGGGCTGGCCAGCTCAGTCGTTGGACCTCTCCTGCATGCTCCTCGAACCATTCGCGGACGACATTGGAGCGATGTGGTGGAGAATTGTTATCTTGAAAGACTGCTACGTCGTCAGGGTGTTGAAATGTCAAAAACAGGTGTAGATGGTCTCCGATGAGTTGACGATACCGTGGACCATTCAACGTTTGGTCCAGGATAACCAGAGGGCCTATTCCAAACCAGGAAAATGCACCCCAGACCATCAGTGACGCCCCACCACCCTGCACCACCACCTGTTGGCATGCGGGATCCATCGTTTCGTGAGGTCTGCGCCACACACGGTGCCTCCATCCCATCAGCGTGGTATAGTTGATACCGTGACTCATCTGACCATATGACGTTACGCCACTGTTGCAGAGTCCAGCCAAGATGGTTGGTGGCAAATGCACGCCGGAGTGTCCGATGACGCTGGGTAAGCATTGGCACCCGTGTAGGGCAGGGCGACGGCTGCCAAACCCGAGGGCATGCAGATTCCGACGGATTGTCCACCGAGAGACGTTTCTAGTGCGGCCAGTATTGAACTGGTCTGTGACTTTGCTGCACTGTTGCGCTCCTGTCTCTCTGAATCATTCGTCCCAGGTGTCGCCGGTCACGATCATTCATGGTGCCTGTTGTGGACTGTGATGCCTTCATCCAGCCTGGAGACAGTTGAGCGGGGAAAGCCAAATTCGTGCACCACTGCCGAAATGGAACATCCCATGCGTCGGGCACCTACTATCATACTCGCGACGACGTGCCATTTCTGATTAATCACTTATCCAAGCTCTTCCCACAACGTCTAATGGTCCATTCCCAGAATCCGTTATCCCTGTGAATTCGTGAGCCATGCCCATCAATCAATGTGCTTGCTATCCCATGAGTTTTGCTAACTCAGTGTAAATCGCTTAGTTATTCCATGAAAGCATCCGCTTTCGTTTTCGAAACATTGTTTTCGTATTTATACTTAGTTTCTATTTTCGTTTTTTTTTGAAATTGATAAGTGAAATTAATATATTAATAAATTAAAAAATGACGCAGAATAGTCAATTCGAAGGCAATTTGTTTTATATAATGACTTTTAAAAGGCTTTCCACGTTTCAACGATATCTCCGCCTTTACTATAGTAGAACAAGTGCATCATGGGTAAAATCCAGACATAGCATATTGATGAGAATGCTTACTGCGCATGACAAAAAGATCGTTCAACTTACGTGGCGGCAGCTGTAGACGTTTTGATCGTTTAAAGAATTGGAGGACGCTATCCTGATGTATGAGCAGACCAACTTCACTCAATTGTGGAAACAGCGAAGCAGAACTATTACGGGAGCGCGAAAGAAAGGGATCTCAGGTGGTATCGATCCTCCTTTGTACTACTTTGAAGTCTTTAGAACTGTATCATCAAACATGTACAACCCCTGGCAAAAAGTTTGCGATACTTAGTGCCGATTCGCTGGCGCGCGATGTTAGTTGATCTTTAAAAATAAGGATACACACAAGCCGGATTTGTTCGTCAAGTGGTGACGACGCTGGAAAATTTGTCTGGAGGCGTTCAAACGAAAAGTTCAATGAGATGCCTGCCTAGTCTGCAAAAGTTTCCACAAGGACTCATGGTTTGGGGTTGTATTTCTTTTAAAGGTAAAAGCAAACTGTGCATAATGAAAACAACAGTCGACTCAGAAGCATACATTAATATTACTGATGCCCTCCTTCTTCCAACAGTTGAAGAAAAATGTGAAGGCGCATCTTGCTACCATTCAAATACCCCAACTTGAAAGGCCAGCCAACAGCTCCGACATGAACCCAATCGAAAATTGTTGGCACAAGTTAAAAACACTCGTCAAGGAAAAACACCCAACAAACAAACAAGAATTGTCGGCTCCAATAGAGTCCAGTTGGTCTGAACTTAAAGACTGTTCCAAAGCATGAATAAAAGCCAAGGGTGGTGCAACGCAATACCAAGAGCACATAAGGATTGGTGCTCTTGGCAATACTAAATTCATTTGCAACAAAGTAGCGTTTTATTTTGCTATATCATGTCAATGAATATACAAGTCTACATATTAACTGATACGTATATTCATTCATTGCAGGTTGTGTAGTTAAATAATTGGGGCCTGAAACAGTGTAACCATTTCAAATAACTTATCATATTAAGAAGTAAACATTACACAATCAATAGCGAATCCTTGTTGATGATAAACTGAATCTAGTCGAGATTTTAGGGCTTCCCAATTCATTCGATTTCAAGAAGGCAGCTTGCACAAATAAATTTAAAAGGTTTTTATTGCCCTTGATCAACGTGAACGAAAATATAACGCTCACGTGAACACGCCTTCTTTATCACGTGACATTTCCAGCCAATCAGAGAGATGAACAGTTTCCAGATGTACGGTATGCTCGATGGGGCCATTTCTTCCGGTGCTCACCAGATGGCGGAGCATCGATGACGTCAGCCAGAGCCCGAAAAATGTAAACCCTCCATAGGCGCACATGCTTTAAAATAATAAAAAATCAGATCAAACTTTGCAGACGATTTTTAATAATGCTAGGAACACATTACGCAGTTGAAATATGCAACAACAGTTTCCAGGAAGACAAAAATAATCCATGGAGAAATAAGGGAAATATTTTAAAAAAGATTACAAACTTCGCTTTAAGCATTAACATCATGGACTGAGCATCTGCCTGGTGAAGCCATCGCCGAAATGGCTACAATGCGTCACTGAAATAGATCAACAATCCTTTCAAGTTCACGGGAAAAAAAACAATTTCTCCACAGACGAGGGGGTTATGTTAATACTTTTCTTATTTCCTCCATATTCTGCATTTCCTTCTTATCATTATTATCATTATTGTTATTTATTGTGTTGGAGAAGTCAATGATATCTAAGGTGTGAGTCAAAATGATAGCACCACAGAGGAATACGCCAAGTACTCAAAACATAAAACATATATAATAATCTTTTATTTATTTTTTCTTTTGTATGGTAAACACAAGTTTTCTAATATGGAAATTGCAAATCTCATTATCAATTTAATCAACAAAATCATAAATTTGCCACTTGTAAACTGATAATCCGCTACTTAATAATCCTGAGATCACAAATGGCATTCATCGTTAGTCAATATTAAGTCCAATTTGTTTTTCCAAATTCTAAAAATATCTCTTTTCGTTTCTCTTTTAAAACATTTTAGACAATAAAATTCGTTTTTATACATATATTTTTTCAAGTATTCTTATATCAATTATTTTTTTAATCTTGCCATAACTACAGATTTGTTAAATAGTGAGTAAACACTTTTTATAATAAATGTCTTGTTCTTAATTACTTGTTATATAATAAAGAAATGCACAAGACTCCTTAATTCAATCAAAACAACTATACAACGCGATGTTCGTTTGGGAGACGAATAGAGCTTATTCATCAGATTGACGTCGTTCCGCAGCAACCAATCACAGCGTGAAACTGGTATACCAACATGGTGGCAGCAGCTTCAGCTGCCAATCAACGGCGGAGATGAAGCTGCTGCCGCCATATTGTAAGGCTCATGAATAAGCTCTATAGTTAGTAACAAGGATATGCTGCCCATGGTTAGTATTCTAGGGTTACATCGCTTAGATAGAGGTTATGACAAAAAGTTACATACAAATTAGAAACGTATGGAAGGAAATGCGCTCAGATGGCTGCTAGTTGATCCTTCATCTCGTAGCGACGCACGCCTGCTGAATTTGCCCGGTGAACATGGAGATACACGGGCAACAATCCCATTGGCCAGAGAATCTTCTGCAGGCGGATCGATCATTACACTGGTAAATGCACACGCCGTACGGCAAAAGACCGTACGTGCTGGAATTACTATTCAAGCCTGGACATGTGTCAGAGCCATATATAAGTAACAAGTCTGTGACATTCCTGATAGATGGCTTATAAATGAACAGTCTCCCTGAAATAAAAACAACAACAATAAACTAGGCTCATTCCTATTAGTGTCATCTCAAGTGCACATTCGATGCTAAGCCACTTTAATCTGCACCTAACCTGTCAATTTTTCGTTGCGTTCGAGATCTTTCGTGTCCAGGTCACTCTGATCGGTTTTTACGTCCAAGGACGACACGGTAGCCACGAAGAGCAGACACACAAAGCTCACGGATACCATCTCAGGAATAAAAAAAATAGACAATCAAATCAAAAATGCTGTCCCTACTCAAAAGAAATGTTAAAACATAACAAACCACTTACTCTTCAACAGTTTGCACACGAATCAATAGAGCAAAGGAACAATTCTCATGACGCGTTGCCAAAACTTCGACTTTATATACTCGAAATTTCTCCATAGACAATATGACGTTCCACACAGAAAATCAAGAGCAATTAGAACGCCATTGACATCCTCGAGGACGTTCGCGAAGGAAAATCAATATTGAAACGATCCCTTTCAAAGTAAACGTTTTTAGTTGACTATGCGGTAGTGTTCATTTAGTAAATAAAACAAACGAAATTCCCAGACAAGAGTGCAATGAACTGGGAACACTATGGCGACACGGAAATATTTGCAAAACAATGTTTGTTTATCTTAAACATTCGAATCAAACGCTCCACTTTCTCTTCACCCAACACACACGCTCACGTTGTGTATAAAAAGGTGTGCAACTTGAGAGAAACACACAGACAGACAAGTCCAACACGAAGCCATGTCGAGCGTAAGTTCAATATCACAGACTCAGTCTTAAAACTCATGAATTCGTTTAATCGACCACATTCTCTTTCTTACAGACAATGTTGAAAACGATGGCATTTCTTCTGTGCTGCGCATGCGTCGCTGCCATGTACGTTTACGATGCGATGACGGACGAGATATTAGAGGAACTCCAACTGAACCCAATCGGTGAGAGGAATCGTCGTTTGCAATGTTCATTATTTAAAATTAATTTTCTAATACACGAGGCGTTTACAAATGAGCACAGTGGATTTGGCAAGACGGGTTCGAGGAGCCACGGAAATTGGTCCGCACTGTCCAAGTTTCTTTCGAGAGGCGGCTAAAACTTCTCTTACATAACAGCAACTTCACCAGGGTTGCAAGAAATTCATCACGAAACCACTGCACTCATTTGAAGATACCCTGAATATTGTGGATCAGAAAGTCTCTCCGTAATAAATAAAAGAAATAAGAAATAATTAGCGTCTTTCGGGCGTCAAAAAGCCGCGCGTCTTGAAATTCGGAATAATTTTTCATTGCTATTGCCTTCTTGATATTGTTAGAGGGGGAAACGATAGAAAACGAGGCACAACTGCACGGAGAACACGTCACTAATGACTTCCTGATTGGCTGCGCATTCCGGGGCGACTTCTGAAAATTCCAACCCGATTGGAACCTCAAAAGCCGCGCAGTAATCGCCTCCAAGCCGCATGCCGCACAGAATGCACTAAATGGACAGAATGATCCAAAACTCAGTTCACCCATTAAACATACCGATGTCAAATTTGCAGTGGATATTCTTTAATCAATGCGACACTGAGTCTATAGTAAATGTTCAAAGTGGACCCCATTCTCCTGCTCGCACAAACGAACGCGACGGCACATATTCTTGGAAAAGCGTTGCACCACAGTTGCAACCCATTCGAACAATTTGTAGAGCAGTTAGATGATATTGAATGAAGGTTCAAATGGACGGAGCTTGAGCTCACGCAGACCCAATCTCAATGGAACGAATGAAATGCGCGCCATTCCGAATTACTTGCTGCAACGCGTTTCCAAGAATATGTGCCGTCGCGTTCGTTTGTGCAAGCAGGAGAATGGGGTCCACTTTGAACATTTGCTATACTGTAGGCTCGATCAGTGTCGCATCGATTAAACAACATCCTCTGCTATTTGACGTCAGCATGTTTAACGTTTTTCATTTTATGTGCAGGGTGGAAACAAAAAATGAGCCCCCCCCCCCTTTTTATTTTCGTAACCGAAGCAGATATGTCATCTTTGATGAATCCAATGAATAGCAAGTTGTGAGTGTCCTATTCTATGGTGCACTTTTCATCATCCCAAATATGCAAATTAGGAATACACATTCAAATCCTTTTTTAAAAACCGTAACAGATACACGAAAAATTCCAATTGAACACTTGTTTAGCATGGAATTCCAAACAATACAAAAAAGAAATTTCCAAAATCCGATGAAAGGATCACTAACAATCACATGTTGAATTTCTTAGTCACTTCCAAAAGACATTTGAATGTACAACATGCTAATAAAGAAATTACGTAAATTTACCAGAATAACATTTACTTTCATGTGTCAGCATACAGAAGACACAGCAATTCCAGGATAGCAAGGTACAGCAATTCCATGGATTTCTTGGTGATCCGTTCATCGGATTTTGGAAAAAAAAAATTTTGTTTGGTTGGGAATTCCATGCTGAACAAGTCTTCAATTGGAATTTTTCGCGTATCTGTTAAGGTTTTTAAGATAGGATTTGAACGTGTTCTAATTTGCATATTTGGGATGATGAAAAGTGCACCATGGGATAGGTCATCCACAATTTCCTATTCCTTACTGGATTCATCGAAATTGACATATCTCTTTCGGTTACGATAATAAAATGGGGGGCTCATTTTTACATCCACCCTATATACGGTGAAGTACCTAAATTGTTTTCTATAGCAAGGCTTTTTCTATAAAATTGTCTCTTATAGCAAGGTTTTCTTTTTGTATAGAAAAAGCCTTGCTTATAGCACCAATATACAGGGTGTTTTTGAATTGAGTACAGATTTTTTGGGAGATGATAGAAGAGGTCGTTAGAAGTATTTTTTGTCATATGACCATTGGGTCCGAGCAGCTCCGTTTACTTCCAATACTGCATGAACAATCGAAAGACACCGGGACGCAGTGTGCGTTGGTAGGCCTACATTATTTTATTTTTAACAATTAACACAAGCAATCTACTCTAAAAACTTTTCAAGTAATTGTTCGAAAGGACCATCATTTGCCTCATAGCCCAATTCGCAACGCCTTATGATGGATTGATGTACGCGTGGAAACAGTTGATTTGCACGGTCGCTGATGTCACCTGCTGCCGCGACAACCAGAGCCGCCAATTCTTCTTCGGTATCTACGGGTTCGGACTACACCATTGATTTTATGCTTCCCCATAAAAAAAATCCATCGGTTTGAGATCTGGCGATCTCGGTGGCCAAGCAACTGGTCCGCCACGACCAATCCAACAAACAAGCACGTGCACCTTGATTTTTCTTTGCAAACAATTACTTTAAAAGTTATTAGAGTAGATTGCTTGTGTTAATTGTTAAAAAGAAAATAATGTAGGCCTACCAACGCACACTGCGTCCTGGTGTCATTTGATTGTTCAATGCAGTATTGGAAGTAAACGGAGCTGCTTCTGGGGACCCCATGTTCATATGACAAAAAATACTTCTAACGACCTCTTCTATCATCTCTACTCAATTCAAAAACACCCTGTATATGGCGTGTCAATATTTCCCGAGTTTGACGATAGATGGCGGAGTATTCCGAGTTTCGTTAAAGCTCTGGATTCCTAATCTAGAGCTTTCAGTTTCGTCCATTTTAACCGTTATTTTCTGCATTCCATGAGATAACACAGGCCAGCAGTGAAACATCATCTTGAATGAATTTGCGTTATTAAGTACCGAAAGGTGCTTTATGCTATCAGTGTGGGGAAACGTGTGTCTGTCTGTCTGTAACTCTTAACTCCTCCAAGGCTATAGAAGATTTTCTAAATCTGTCTTCGTCATTCGTTGAATATGGTTCATGGCACGAACCAATCGCAAATATTGTCTACATCAGTTCAATACTACGTGCACAAATGGTATATTCACGACCCCACCTAGCAATTTTCAATGCAGAGATATATTAATATATCAAACAAATCGTGATGACGAGATCGAAGCGGATAGAAATTACTATTTTCGCTCCGGGAATGAACCATTTTGAAAATGGTCGTAATCGAAACAATGGCACGTGCTCTAATGGTACCCTTATTGCACCCTCAAAAATTTTCAATGATAAGAAAGGGCATGTAATATATCAAACAAACTGGGATGATGTATCATGAATGAATATAACGTAAAATTATAAAGTGGTCATGAGTCTTGGGTAATGACCAAAAGAGTTCGATCGCGGGTACAAGCGGCCGAAATATTTGAGTGCGTGTTGTGTGGCATGTTTTACTCTACTAGATAGAGTGCACAGCAGCACAATAAGGGAGACTTTAAGTGTTGAGCCGCTACTTCTCCGCATTGAGAGATTTCAGTTGCGCTAGTATGGCCACGCGATACGGATGCCAAGTTCCTAGGCACTTGTTATTTTTTAAGAGACCAAGGGGTCGGCCAAGAACCAGGTGGCCAGACTACATGGAGAATCTGGCTTCTAGTCGCTTGGGTATTAACAGGGAAGACATGCGCATTGGATCTCAAATTGCAGTCAGCAGCAAAAGTGGACTGAACATGGGTAAATCCGTGGATTTGACCGACTCTGAACGAAACATGATCATTGGAGCTCGACGGGCGCACTTGAGCATTTCGCAAACCGCGAACCTCCTCGGGTTTCCCCGTGCAACAGTGTCAAGGGTATTCCGTCCGTGAATGGCAGTTATGCTAATAAACAAACACAACTCCGGACGAAACAGGCCAAACGGCGACTGGCACGAATCATCCACAGCAACAGGACGGGGACAGCCCAACAAATTGCAGCGCACCTTGCACCGAGCTGGGTTTAAAAACAGGCGGCCAGTACGGGTACCGTCGCTGTCACCGCAAAACAGGAAAATGCGCCTGCTACGGGCACCCACTGGACACTGGATAAATGGAAGAAGGTCGCTGTTCGACGAATCGCGGCGATGGACCCATCCTGTCAGCAGACAACCGTACAGACGGGTGGAGGAGGAATGCTGGTCTGGGGTGTCTTCTCTTGAGACACACTGGGGTCCTCTGATATCCGTAGACACACTACCTGAACATTGTTGCCGATCAGGTGCACCCGTTCATGATGACTGTGTTCCCTGGTGGTGACGGACAGTTTCACTTTTATTTATGGGATGAAGTGGAGAGAACCATCCGACGCCTTACCACACTACCGTCCATGCCTCAAATCATTTCTAGGTTGACATAGAATGCAGCAATAGATGTGCACTTCAAAATAGACCCTCATGTCACAAACAAAAATTTTTCTATAAAGACTTATGTATGATGACTTGTACCATGAACAACAACAGAGAAGTCTGAAATTACCTTTATTCTCTTTTTATTATTACATCGCATAGATAGAGGTTATGACAAAAACTTACATACAAATTAGAAACGTATTGAAGGAAATGCGCCGAGATGGCTGCTAGTTGCTGCTTGATCTCGTAGGGAGGCACACCTGCTGTATTTGCCCGGTGAACATGGAGATACACGGGCAACACGTCCTAAGGCCAGAGAATCTACTGCAGTCGGATTGACCATTGCACTGCTGATTGCACACGCCGTACGGCAAAAGACCATACGTGCTGGAACTACTATTCATGCCTGGACATATAGCGGGGTAAATGTTGGTAAGAAATGTGACATTCATGATGGATGGCTTATAAATGGGCAGTCTCCCTGAAATAAAAACAACAACAAT
>JAHWFO010021908.1:0-10271 GCA_023313115.1 Rhysida immarginata
AACAGATGAAAACTTAGAGAGACAAGTGCCGTGTTATTGCAGATCTCTTAAGGTCCCAGGCAGTAGTCAGCTGTAATCGGGCAATCAATCACCAGAGACCCCTCTTCTGCTCTCTAGTAATTACAGAATTACCTCAGAAGTCGTGAGCATTTAACGTTCCCCGGTGTTTCCCTCTGCCAAGTAATCAAACCGCCCATTCATCCCTCCTCGGCTGCTGCCTCTTTCCCCTTCATTTCTCCGTCAGCGATAACCTTAAATGAATTGAAATTTTCTCGCCCTTTTCTACTTTTCAGCGAATCTTTTTAAAGTTATTTCGCCTGGAGACCTCTCCTTGTCATTGTTCCGGACGACAGAACGAATGCTCCGCTCCTTTTGTCTTTAAAATGAAATCTTCTTTAGAACAAACTCTGCTGTATTCGTGTAGAAATATCCTCATTCTGAAGATAAATGGCCATTGACACAATAAATAAAAGCTGGTCGTACCTAAAATAAGGTTTTCTATAAGCTATGCGTTATTGAGGATTTTTCTATTATTCACTCTTTTGGTTCCACGATTTCTTTTTGAATAGGTAAAGAAAGGAAAAAGTGGGCGTATCCATTCCTTAGATATTGTTGTAAAGGAGAAATAAAGTCTCGGAAATTAATTGGACGCACCTTGCTTTTCTTTCATTGGCCAGACTGTAGTAACAAAAAATAGATGGTGTAATAATACGCATTATTGTCCATTGACTGCTATTATCAGAACTTTCCTATTTATAAAAATTCATTACAAAAATAATAATAACCATAATAACAAGTATTTCTTGCTATTGTATTTATAAAATTTACTTGACCATTTATCATGAACGGATTTAGTGCTGTTTCATCATTTTAAATTTTTATAATTTATAGCCTTGTTCAGAGCTCTAACGTGAGCAAAATAAATTGCCTCTGAATTACTGGTGGGAAAAAAGCAATTGGATCCTACTCTTTAATGGCTGGTTCACTCAACATTTTTCTGCAGGTCACAACTACTTAAAAAAAGTAAAAAAGAGTGGGACGTTTTCGAACTTATTCAGCATGTTACGAGCCAAAAAAAAAAGTTTCAACGAGAATCCTGGATTTAAACGGATTATTTGACTTCTTTCTACTCTTCAACGTATCAAGTGTGATTGCCTGCCTTTTTTATAATGTTTAGCAGTTTTAAAAGAAGTGTACTCCTATGGGAAGAATTATAAGAAGAATATACAAAAAAATTCTGTTGATCATTTCGTCCAGATATCTTGAATTGTAGCCAAAGAAAAGAAATCAGAAATCACTAAATAAAAAAACCTGGGTCTTTCAATGTCGATCATTAAAGAAGAAGATAGTGGATTTTGATATTATAACCTCCTCAAAAGGTTAGCATTTACAGACACTTTGACCCTGCTTAATTTTAATAGGAACTGTTTTCTGTCCTTATTGAAACGTGTTATTAAGATATTTACTTCAAAAGTATTTTCATAGGAAAATGCATTATACAGGGTGATTACAAAAGAACTTCACACTTTTAAAAATTTATTACATCAAAGCTATTCAGAATATAGACACACCACACACGGGTTGTTATACAACCTCTGACAATTAAGTTCGGTGAATGAGTTCACACAACGAAATGCAAAACAGATAGAGCCACATTTACTTTATTGTCCTTCGAAATAATCACCCTGGAAGGCAATACACTTTTGGGATCGGGTGTATAAGTCCTGGAAGCTCCTTAGGGATGGCTTTAAGTTCACGTGTCACATTTGCTTGAATGTCTGGAATGTCCGCAAATCTGTGTCCCTTTAAGGCCCGTTTCAGGCGTGGGAACAAGAAAAAGTCTGCCGGTGCCAAGTCTGCTGAATAAGGTGGATGAGCTATGGATACGACCCCTTTGTTGCACGATTACGGCAGTGTTCCTCTTTGATCCATTATCCACAGTTACGTGCGCACGCTACACCTTCAACTAAAGATACGAGCATCTGCTAAACCATTGCACGCACAAACGTGACCTGTCTGAACTTGCTTAAACAATGACTGGGCTTGTATTCCCATGCATTGTTACTCGCGTAAAGCTCGCACAGATTAGGGTGTGACGTCATTCACCGAACTTAATTGTCAGAGGTTGTATAAAAACTCTGGAAGTTTATTGTTACACGTAGCATTATAAGACAGAGGTGCGGGAATTTCTTGATGCCACTCTCCCACAGCGGTGGATTGGTCGAGCAAACAATAACCAGGAACTTGCAAAGTGGCCACCGCGGAGCCCCGACCTCACACCTTGTGATTTCTTTTTATGGGGGTGTGTAAAGGACAAGGTCTTCACCCTAGCCCTTCCCCATAACCTAGACGAGCTGAAAGAACGCATTACGGTAGCGATACTTGGGATTGATGGAGACATGTTAATGCGGGTTTGGGACGAATTCGACTACAGGGGGGCATATTGAACATCTTTAACTGTGTCACAATAAACTTCAAGAGTTTTTTTTTAAGAATCCGTATGTGGTGTGTCTATATTCTGAATAGCTTTGATGTAATAAATTTTTAAAAGTGTGAAGTTCTTTTGTAATCACCCTGTATTTAGTAAGCATATGGTGCAATCATTATTTAATTTTTGTGTGAGTTAAATGTCATTTCAAAAGTTGCAAATTTTATAAAAATAATTAAAAGTGGATAAATAAACTGTTTCTTTTAAATGCTCATTTATCAAAATCAAAATCAAAATCGGCGAGTCAGAGTACGTGGAGTCTCCTTGTAAGATCAATCCCAAATATTCGCATAGTTGCATGTAAATTAGCGGAGCTAAATTTCTGCTTCTATCACGTTGATTGCAGTCGCCGTTCTTTTTTGTTTTTCTCTCTTGACCAGCTCAGCATTCGCTCTTACCCTCCCCCTTTTATTAAGCACATAAAACCGTTCCAACAATGGAAAGGAAAGGAAGAGTGATAGACAGACCAAGTGGAAAGAGATTCTTGAGCTCTAAGCACATAAAACAGCCCCAACAATGGGTACATTCGCGAAACAGCCACTTTTCCCACTATTCCCATTTTGTCGTTCGAGAAACCACCACTGGTGAATTCATGGCGTTTTGAAAATTCACTTTTTCCTCCTACTTACTGTAACTTTTCTCACCTACAAAAAGCCAATGGAATTAGTGAAAAATGACGTATGATGAGAAAAACTAAAACCAGATCGAGTAATTTTGTATTAAAATTTATATTCTTTTTAAATTGCGTTCTTAACCAGTTGTAAAATTGATTTTTAAATAACTATATTAATCAATAATTTTTTTTAAATTATAAAATAATCTAAAAAAACCATAAAATTGCATATTTATTCTCAAAAAATGTGATTTATATTAATTAAATTATAGAACTCAGTTTATAATTATATTCCGTATGTAATAACCAATTTAATGTTAATATATTTGCATTAAATTTGTGTATCTATTTGTTTTAGTTTATTTTTAATGTTTCACTGCAGCGACATTAATATTATTAGAGTGGAAGTTTTCCACTTTAATAATATTAATCTCGTTGTTTCACTGCTAATAGCATAGTAAAACTAAAACCATATCGAATTATAATATAATTTGCAAATGAGAACAGTATTCTACGAATTGTTTTAAGGCGATTAAAAAATTAGTCTTACAAAATAAATTATTAAAGTACAGACTTTTAAAACTGAAGAAAATTTTAATATAGACTTTTTTAAGTTCGTAATTTATCTTGATTTTACCGTATTATTATTATTATTATCATTATTATTATTATTATTATTATTATTATTATTATCATAAACATTAAAGTATACACAGTCAACACAATAAAATTTACATATGTTGTCTGGAAATTCTGAATGATTCAAGTTCCATCCAGGAGCCTAAGAATCATCCAAATATCGTCGTAGTACATGTATATACGATGTTTCCAACAAAGCGGTTTTCTGCAGGTCAGCAGTTGATATTTCACTGATATTAAGTATCTTTAAGTAGTTTTTTAAGTTCTTTGTGATGGATCCCAGGGCGCTAATAAAAATTGGGATAATGTTCCCGGCTTTTGCCACAATCTGTTGATTTCAATTACCATCTCTGTTGATCTCTATATTTATTTCAATGACCTCAATATTTTGATCAGCTTGTATGGCAACGTCTATGAACCAGGTTTTATGCTGTTCGATGACTGTTATGTCTGGCATATTGTGTTTATAATGCCGATCAGTTTGGATACGGAAGTCCCATAATATTTTAGTAAGTTATTATTAGGACCGATAGGTACTTATGTTTTCACAATGTGCGTCCGTCCGTCCGTCTGCCTGTCTGTCTGTCCGTTGGTGCTCTAGCTTTCGAACGCTTACGAATTTTCGACTTCCGTTTTAGCAGTTCGACAAGTTAGGGAAATCGGAAGACTGAGTTCGTTGGTGGAAATAATTGGTGAACTACTTCCGGTTCAAAAGGTCAAAAATAATATAGGGTACCACGTTTTTCACTATACTATTCCATGTATAAATGGCCTGTGCTTTACCAAATGCTGTTCTCCCTTTAAGATTCTATAGCCAAAGCAGAGAAAAGGCTTGTGAATTAAGTTTAGAAACGTGGTCGTCTTCCTTGATGGTCTATATCAGTCTAAACTGGTTCAAGGGTATGTGGTTAGTGGTACAATTATGGTTCACTGAAAAGTTTTAGTGCTAGGATATGGCATGTACTATATCAAACAGCTGGAAATAACATGTCATAATTGAATATTAACGTAAAATTAATGACAGTCGACATCGGTTCAATGGTATGTGGTTTCATGGAACCAGTATGGTTCAGGGGAAACTTTCAAAGCTCAGATTTGGCATATAATATATAAAACAACTTGGAATGTTGTGTCATGCATGAATATCACGTAAAATGAATGATAGTCGAAATTGGTTCAAAGGTGCCTGCTTTTCATTGACCCATTATGGTTCACTGGAACGTTCTATGCTAAAATATGGCATGTAATATATCAAACGACTTGGAATGATGTGTCATGAATGAATGTAACGTAAAATTAATGATAGTCGAAATTGGTTCCAAGGAACCTGGTTTTTGTGGAACCATTATGGTTCATTAGAACTTACAATGATAAAATATGGCATGTAATATATATCAAACTGCTTGCAATGACGTGTCATGAATGAATATAACGTAAAATTAATGATAATTGAAATTGGTTCCATGATTCGTGTTTTAATGATACCATTATGAAACTATTGGAAACTTTCACTGCTAAGATATGGCATGTAACTACTTACACCTTATATTATCAATAGTTAGGCAAATTTTAACAATAGCTAGTAGCTACTCATCCCTTCAATGATACATGCTTACGCAGAAATGCGTTGGCAATTGTTTTTAAAGAAAGATTATTTAATAGGAATGCTAATAAATTAAAAGATTCGTATATGTTCTAATCTATAGAGAAATGCTACTTTCTCCATTTAACTTTTCAAATAGTTTTATTCAGTCTGAACTATACGTTTCCCTTAGAAGTACGCCTTGCTTAACAACCATAGGCTTCCTTAGCAACCTCATCTAATTCATAACAATGAAAGGCTTCTTTAGAAATCAAATGTTTTCCTTTTCGTTCTCGATTTCTTTAAAATCCTATCGGTCCTGGGCATTTCGGTTGCCTGGTTTGTTAGGAACGATAAATACATATGTTTTCACAATGTGTGTCCGTCTGTCAGTCTGTCTGTCCGTCCGTCTGTCCGTTGGTGCACTAGCTTTCGAACGCTTCCGAATTTTCGACTTCCGTTTTCGCAATTCGACAACTTTGGGAATTCGGGAGACTGAGTTCGTTGGTGAAAAAAATCGGTGAACTACTTCCGGTTCAAAGGTCAAAAATAATATAGGGGACCACGTTTTTCACTATACAATTCCATGTATAAATGGCCTGTGCATTGCCAAATGCTGTTCTACCTTTAAGATTCTATAGCTAAAGCAGAGAAAAGGCTTGTGAATTAAGTTTAGACAAGTGATCGTCTTCCTTGATGGTCTATATCAGTCAGAACTGGTTCAAGGGTATTTGGTTTCATGGAACCAGTATGGTTCAGGGGAAACTTTCAAAGCTCAGATTTGGCATATAATATATAAAACAACTTGGAATGATGTGTCATGCATGAATATCACGTAAAATTAATGATAGTCGAAATTGGTTCAACGGTACCTGCTTTTCGTGGACCCTTTATGGTTCATTGGAACTTTCAATGCTAAAATATGGCGTGTAATATATAAAACGACTTGGAATGATGTGCCATGAATGAATATAACATAAATTTATTAATAGTCGAAATCGGGTAAGAGATCCCTGCTTTTCGTGGACCCATTATGGTTCATTGGAACGTTCAATGCTAAAATATGGCATGTAATAAATCAAACGGCTTGGAATGATGTGCCATGAATGAACATAACGTAAAATTAATGATAATTAAAACTTGTTCAAAGGCACCTACTTCTCCTGGATGCCTTATGGTGCATTGGAAATTTCAACGCTAAAATATGGCATGTATTATATCAAACGACTTGGAATAATGTGCCATAAATGAATATAACATAAAATTATTAATAATCGAAATTGGTTCAAAGGCACCTGCTTTTCATGGACCCATTTTGGTTCATTGGAACTTTAAATGCTAAAATATGGCATGTAATATATCAAACGACTTGGAATGATGTGCCATGAATGAAAATAACATAAAATTAATGATAGTCGAAATTGGTTCAAAGGCACCTGGGTTCCTGGAACAATTATGGTTCATTAGAACTTTCAATGATAAAATATGGCATGTAGTATATATCAAACAACTTACAATGACGTGTCATGAATGAATAGAATGTAAAATTAATGATAATTGAAATTGGTTATATGATTCGTGTTTTAATGATACCATTATGAAACTATTGGATACTTTCTCTGCTAAGATGTGGCATGTAATTACTTACGCTTTTGTTTTCAATAGTTAGTTTGTGTTAGGCAAATTTTAACATTAGCTGGTAGCTACTCATCCCTTTAATGATATATGCTTACGTAGAAAAGCGTTGGCAATAGTTTTTGAAGAAAGAATATTAAATAGGAATGCTAACAAATTGAAGGATTCGTATATGTTCTAATCTATAGAGAAATGCTACTTTCTCCATTTAACTTTTCAGATTGTTTTATTCAGTTTGAAGTATACGTTTTCCTTAGCTGTACGCCTTTCTTAGCAACCAGAGGCTTCCTTTGCAACCTCATCTAATTCATAACAATGAAAGGCTTCTTTAGATATCAAATGCTTTCCTTTTCGTTCTCGATTTCTTTAAAATCCTATCGGTCCTGGGCATTTCGGTTGCCTGACTTGTTATTATTATTTTCATTTTATTTTTGCACGATTATATACTTTTAAAATATTTCCTTCACCTTGTTCACCCTTTCCCCATATCTTATCAGTTATCTACTTATGTCTTCACAAAGCAAGAATAAATGACTTATGTACTCTTGCACACAGCCTTCATGGATTAAGGGTCCTACCATGTTTTAGGCTTTGGTCTTCATGCCAATCGCCATTACTTCATTTATTCACTAAGGCGTTCGCGATTCTCTCGCTTTTCGTGAATTCACAACAATTCCACTCGATTCACGGGAAATTCACCAGTGGAAAAAGTGTCTGTCTCACGAACGCACCCAATGAAAAAGAATGAAAGAGTGATAGACTGTCAAAGTGGAAAGAGATTCTTGAGCTTAAAAACAAAGCTCTTATTGAAGGAAGAAAATAGTGCGCATTGTATTTATTTATTTATTTATTTAAGTGCTAGAATTACAATGGCACCTAACCAAGACTTGTATGGTGTATAAGTTCAAATATACAGAGTAAATACAAATACAAATACTTCGGTTAGTAGATAATAGGTTAATTTAACAATGCAATAATTGAGTAAGGAAATTCAAAAAATATATATATATAAAATTCTAAAAATAAAGGAGAAAAAATTCAAAAAAATTCAAGGCATCGTTTAGAAAAGTAAATTACAGATCAAATGATAACTATTTGATTTGAGACAATCTACCATAAAAAATTCTTAAAAATCATTCAAAAATCAGATAACCAATTAAGTGTAATAATTATTGTCTTGGACAATAAAAAGATAAGTGAAATTACAAACTAATAAGTGACAAAAACAAACAAATTTCTCATAATTAAGCTAAACTATAAGTGAACGTTGGTATGCATAAACCTTTTTAGTAATTTCCGAAATAATTGATATGAAGCCGTAGATCTAATTTCAATGGACAAAGACAACCATAATTTTAAACGCTGAAGATAACCCCGTTTTGACAACGGCAAACGAATGTCGGAAGCGGTTCTGGTTGAATAACTATGGATATCTTGATTTAAGTTTATGTTGAACGGGGTAGTTATGATTAAATTAGAGTTTATGATTTTAAATATGAAAGAAAAGAGATTTGCAGCTTGAATATCAAAAGCTGTTGGAGAACCCCAAAAGATTATGCCATAACATAAGGATGAATGAATCCATGAATTGTAGAGAAGTAAAAGTATGTTACGGGGTAAATAATGAAGTTTAGAGATTATACCTTGTTTTTTATTAAGATTAGATATAAGTTGATCTATATGATGACTCCATGTAAGGTCATGTGAAAGAATTAGACCCAAATATCTGATAGAATTCACTGGTTTTATTAAATTATTATCATATTGAACAAACGGAGCTTCGGGAATGTCTCTCTTGTTTCGTTGATAAAAAAACATCAAGTTTGTTTTATCGATATTGGAATTTATGTCGTTCCAATATTTCAAAATCAGAAGAATCGAATTGATAGATGATAAGAGCTCTGTTAAATTAATGTTAGAAAATAATAAAGTAACATCATCAGCGTAAAAAATGGGAAAAGTTGGCATTAACGCATATGGGAGATCATTAATGAATAAGTTAAATAATAATGGGGATAAAATCGACCCTTGAGGGACACCCCGATTTCTTGATATAGTTGATGAAGACTGGTTCGCATGAGATAAATAGTATTGCCTGTTAGTTAATAAGCTAGATAACCAAGATAGAGGTGGGCCACGAATGTTATAAAAAAATTATAATTTATCAAGTAAGAGAGAAATAGGAATGTTATCAAATGCTTTAGAGTAATCAACAAAAATCTCCGCAACGAAATGGTTCTTGGCCATTGCGTTAGAAGCAAATTCAATTAAATCAAAACAAGCGGTTTCGACATTTCTCTTAGGAACGAATCCATGTTGATATGGGTTAATAAGATTATTAGAAAAGATAAATTGGGACAGCCGAATATAAAATAATTTCTCAAAAATCTTTGCAAAAACCGGGAGTGTGGCAATTGGACGGTAATTAGTAAAGGTCTTAGGGTCTCCTTTTTTATGAATAGGATAAATTGCGGCCAATTTTAAATTAGAAGGATAAGTACCACAAGATATTGAATAATTAAATATATAACAAAGCGGAAAAGCTAACGCTTATTTAGAAAAAATAATATCTGAACGAATTCCTAGAGGATCAGGTATGGGAGAAGACTGGGTTTGAGAAATAATTTTAGTAACTTCACTTGGGGTAGTAGGTGTAGCAAAAAAAGAAGTAGAATTATTAGGAAAAGAGTAAGGGCAATTATTTTTGGCTATCGGTGAAGAAACAGATTCTGACGAAGAAGAAAAAAGAGCTGCAAGAAAATCAGTTAATGTCGAAGGATTGGGCGGGGTCGACTGTGAAAAAGGGCAGTGGTATGATTTAGGAGTTTTTAGTTATCTTGTTTAATTCGCACCATTTATTTTTACTAGAGTATAAGCGCATAAATAAAAATTTGTAGTATTCGCGTTTTGAATGGTTAATTTCGCTTTTAACAAAATTAGAAAACCTTTTGAATGTTCGTACTGATGAGGGCGAAGAACTATGTCGAGTTTTACGATATACTTCATTTTTCTTCTTTGTCAGTGTCAGTAAGTAAGGTGTAATCCAAGGTTTGTGAATGATAGTATGATGAGTAGTACTGTGGCAGGGTTTATATGTAAAGTAACGATTATAGCCTAATAAAAATTGCTTTAGGAAAAGAGATGGTCGGTTTTTTTAGCATTTGAAAAAAATAAAGATCAGTCTGTCATTAATAAGAAAGAATCAAAAATACTTAAACCTGCAAACGAAACATGTCGTGATTGAAAAGATTGACTAATTATAGGGTCTTTGAATGGATTTTTACCAAATATTGTCAGTAGAGGAAAATGGTCTG
>JAHWFO010021914.1:0-14313 GCA_023313115.1 Rhysida immarginata
AGAAAGAAATGGAAGCATTGGCCTGTCATATTGATATTTTGTTAAAAGGGGAGCGATTTCTTTAGCAACATGCTCAAAGAATAATATTTTAAGAGGAGTAAGAGGGTCATGATCAGAGTTATCAATCCTTTCTTGACGGCAGATCTTATCAAGCCAAAGTTCAACAGTCCAACCAATCACGAAAAAATTATGTAAAAATAACTGTAGGAAGTTTTTTTTTTCGATTTTCCACGATTTTTCCAAAACCTAAATCAAAAACCATTGATTTTCCATGACTTTCCAGGTTTTTCATGACCCGTACGAACCCTGATCTAAAAGTTAAAGTTAGATTGAAAGACCGTGATAAAACTTAGCGAAATATTAACGCATTAGCAGCATACACTTTCAATATAATTTCTTATTCAAATTCCGATTTATCCGTCCCTAAAAAGTTTGTTATCCGGACCGCTACACACTATGCTGACATCTTAAGCCCGCTTCATTATAGAACTTGCGCTCAAGATGTCAGCTTACCGTATAGCGGTCCGGATAATTTACTATTTTTACTTTCTGAACCACCGAGTCCTTTGTGATTATCGTCTGCCTTTGTAGGGCTGGATGGATGGGGTGGGAAGCATGTAGGGAGCTCGAGAAGTGAGTGGGGATCGTCAAGAGATCAAAAGCACCGAAATCCGAAAAAAGCGGTTTTATAATAAGATTATTCTATTTATTTTTATGTGATACTTGCTTGCCACCCACTTGAACAAATTAATCGGCTTTAATGTGGGAGTTCCTTTTGACAAATCTGTATTTAATGAAATTGCCATTATTTCACTGAAAATGAGCATTTTCCTATAATTATAGATTCACAGATCGACATCAGCATGTATGAACAGTGAAATAATATGCATATATTTGGGGACATAGGACTTACTTCAAAGGGACCAATTATGGAACTAGCGCCGGTGGAAAAGTCACGTTCTTAACACAGTTCATCGATGATTCTCGATTAGTGATAAACAGTATGAACTTAAAGAAAAATGAATTCAAACTTGTTACATGTATAGAGTTTTTCGCATGTGTCATCAGTCACTTCCTCCACTGGCAGCCACGTTTATGAATGAAATGTAGGACATTTGCCCTACCAGACAGTTACCCCAAACTGCTTATACCGCTTCAGTATCCTTCATTTTCAGAATGAAATTAATAACTGTTTAAAATCAATTATCGAGCACATACAGGAAATTAAATTTTTATTAAGTAAAAATAAAAACTTAATACTATTTTATTGTAAGAAATTTAAAAATCTGTTGTAATGAATCTTAAGATGTCAGGGAAACGAGACCGTTGATGTCAGGGATAGTGAGGGAAATGAGATACAGATTTTCTGTGGGAACCCTGCAGTTCAGTGGGTTCACTCCACTTTGGCCCCGTGAAGTTGGCCCCTTCCACTATCGCCTCTTCCACTTTCACCCCTTCCACACTCGCCCCCTGCAAAAATACTTTTAAGACCCACTTTCATAAAAAAGACACTGCAGAGAGGTTAACCAGTCAAATAGAAAACTAAGAATTCAGTTATTTAGAATACTTACCTAACCTAACCCACGAAATTCTCCTTTTAATTAAGAACGATTTAAATTAAAGCTTTCCTAAAATCTAAATTGTTTTAAAAGATTGACCCGGCATGAAGACGTCATTTACATTAAAAAACGAAATAATTTTTTTTAATTTTTTTTTTTGATTTTTAAATGTGTTAACTATATTTCGTTCTTCTTATTAATTTTTAATTATGAATCCATAGGATCACAAACCAGATTGTTACAGTACAATACATCAGTACACTAAAACAATTACATTGATGGTTTTATTATTTTTTATCTTATTATTTCCCTGATTTTTCCCGGTTATAAAAAATTCCCTGACTTTTCCCGATATTTTAGTAGTAATTTAATATAGTTGTTATTTTTAGTATAATTCGCATCATAATTATTACACATAATATAATATTTATTAAATCATTTATGTTTCATTCATTTAAAATTCCATGGTTTGCACAGTAGTCGTTAGCCTGATTATTATAGGCCCACGGTTTTCAAAAATTTTTGAACAAATACCACCCCACAAGGACAGTAAACTGAAGATTAATACCAAATAATCAATCAATCTAACTTTTTTTATCTGCTTCACAATACATTGTTATAATATTTCTAATTTGTTTGTTATTAAATAAAAATTCATGAATGGCTTCTTCTATGTGTTTATTTTGCTACTTTTAACCATGGAAATAAATTACAATAAACAGATTTAATTTTAATATTTTTTAAAATAGATTCAATTTTTCATATTGATCTATTTTAAAAAATAGATCAATATGCAAATCTATTAATAATTTTTCTGGAATCGATTAATCGTTACTATGCAAAAATAAATTGCATAAAAATTAATTGATTATTAAACGATTCAATTTTTCAGAGAATCGCCTGCCACTAAAAACCACTTAAAACAATTGGGTGATTATTCGTGAAAAACATTGCTTGAAGTACCATCACTGTTTGAAACCCTGGCTATGTTGTATTCAAGTTACTTGCGTATAACCTTAGCCTCTCCTCAGGGCCTCGATAAAAGATATTGGCGATAAAATTACCATATAATGGCGCCGGGGCGAAAGTGGAACGGGCCAAAATTTAAGGGGCGAAAGTGGAGGACAGCGTTCAGTGTACCTCCTCTGGTTTACTCTTTGGGCGAGCGTGCAAAGTGAGCTTAGCTCCTGGACCACTCGCGTCTTTCTTTTCACTACACTGTTCGATTGTCGAAATGGTAAATATTCATACACGTGAGAGAACATGTATAAAGAAGCATTTTTATTCCTATGAACATGGTGTCGCAAGCCAACCCCCACAGAGATACAGAGGGATTAAAGTATGTTGCGCTGCCTGATTGTTGGCTTCCCGCGAGCGACTAGGCAATGTGGTGCAGCCCATATTGGAGCCTACAGACCTCAGTACTCACGGGCTCTTAATAACTGCATCAACGATCCCATTTGTGAGGGTTCAGGTAGTAAGCTTATTTGTGAAATGGTCTTGATTGTGTAAATGTATGCAAATCAATACGTGTGCCACGACCTCCAGTGACATTTAAGGGATTAAAGGTTTGTGGAATGACCTGACAGGGGGAGCCCTTCGAGCATACATTGACATCTCTTGAACAGATGTGGGCTGCACCACATTGCCTAGTCGCTCGCGGGACGCCAACAATCAGGCAGCGCAACATACTTTAATAAAAATGCTTCTTTATACATGTTCTCTCACGTGTATGAATATTTACCATTTATTTCCGGACACCATGTATATACCCGGAAAATTTCCGACTCGGGACCCACTGCTGCTACTGTACTGCACGACGGCTTCACTCGACGGACGATTGCCCATCATAACTTAAAATAAGATCATGCCACCATGTGAGAGAACTGGAGCCGGACACTGTGGACGAACTTCAATAAAAATAACAGGAAACCACTGATCCACATAAAACTTTTAATTGGACGTATGCGCATTTCGGCAGCCACGCTGCCTTCTTCAGCGTACACAAGGATTTTGATCAGAACAGACAAGCCTGTTCAGATAAAGGGCAAGGACAATCGACAATCGAACAGTGTAGTGAAAAGAAAGACGCGAATGGTACAGCAGCCAAGCTCACTTTGCACGCTCGCCCAAAGAGTAAACCAGAGGAGGTACACTGAACTGGGAGAGAAGCCTGATGAACCTCTTTAGTCCTCACTGTTTTGGGATATTTAGGACATCCAGAGAAACTTAACGTATGCTGTCCTTCACAGTGAATACATTTAGGTGGATCCTGTCCCTTCACATTCTTGCAGTCCCTGGACTGATGGTCTCCTGCACACTTAATGCATCGGGGTAGCTCAGTACAACCCATGGAAACATGTCCATATCTGAGGCAATTGTAGCATTGAAGAGCAGCGCCAGTTTACCAATCCGAATGACTTCTTTAAATGTTCTATTGTGATCAGTTTTTTGAAATAGTGCCAGGATCAGTGGCATATCAACAGAGCCATTTGCCTTTTTGAGTCGTATTGTTTTCTCAGGAAAGTAATTCGTCCTCTTAAGATCGTCAAGAAAATCATCCAAGTTATAGGTTGTATCAACATTCCTTATAACATATTTTAACAATTTTTCCGACTTCAGCTGCTGATGTTGTATTTTCAAGATATTATCACCCTGAATTCCTGACACTAATTTTTATGGATTTCTTCATTTTGACACTTAATTTTGATGGTGCCAGTCCTGCCAGTATAGGCTGTGATGCTTTCTAAGGGCACATGCTTCTTGATTTCTTCAAGTGTATCCCTAATTGGTTTACCGTGAGTACGGATTATAATCAGAGGGATATACAGGTTTTCTTCTCTATGACTAGGTTGAACAGATCTTTTGACTTTGTCACGGAAGGCAACAGCAGCTACATCACTGATGGCCGCTTTACTAGATATATTGTCAATACGCATGCCTTTCTTAGATTTCTTGTTTGAGACAGGTATCCCGTTATTAACTTCCGTACTTAGATCCTCATTTAATTTACGCTTACTCCCAACTTTATCTATTGAGAGGGACTCTGCATAGTTAAGTAAGGGTTCATTAACGTCTTGCAAACGTTCACTAGCATCCACTATCATGGGCGAATTTGAATTGGAAGTTTTGAGGGAGCTCATCATTTCCCTAATAGTTTGTTCGAGACTGGTAAGCCCGCTAGCAGTTTCATTTCGGGCACTCAATCTCCGACTTTAGTCCATCAATTTTAGTATCCAAATTACTAATTTTCTTGGCCAGCGCTTCCACCTTGCATTCAAGGTCTAGATATTTGTTATTAAAAACCGTACGTAAACCCTCTAGCTGCTCATTAATTATGATATTGAATGCATAGAATCTAGCATCCTTGCACGCATCTTTGTAAGCTTGATCACAAGGCAACTCTTTACCATCCATGTATTTAACTATAATGGTAGAAGATTTCGACGCAGCGCCTGACGTCGCCATGAAGCAAGTGTGGTGCGGGTTCTGCCGTCCTTAGAAGGACGCACCTGCTCAGAACGACACAGTTTAAAAGACTTAGAAAAGTCCTACCTTGTTAGTCCTCTTGGAGATTCCACCAATGGACTTCCAATAGTAAACCAGGATCAGCAACTTTGCACCCGAGCACTTCAAATTCACAACCAGAAATCCAAAAAGAGCGATGGAGACACACATCCACGATGATCCTGCCTGCTTCGTCTGATCGACAATCGACAATCGAACAGTGTAGTGAAAAGAAAGGCGCGAGTGGTCCAGGAGCCAAGCTCACTTTGCACGCTCGCCCAAAGAGTAAACCAGAGGAGGTACACTGAACTGGGAGAGAAGCCTGATGAACCTCTTTAGTCCTCCAGAGAATAAGTCCCAAGAAGGGACGAGAGTCAGATTGTAGATTGACGAATAGAGTCCCCAAAAATCAGCAGGATCTAAAAGATCCAGTAGTTGGGGAAGACGGCCTTGTTAACGTCATCAAAGCAGACATCCAGGATATGGCGGGGTCTTCGAAACCGGAGGGGACCCTTAACAACGAGTGGGTGGTCCAGGATACCAGAAACCAGGGTGTTTTCATGATTCTCCATCTTGGGTAGCATGTTCTTCATAAGAGTCTGGACAAAGGTGCCTATGTGGGTCATCCCCAAATCCTCATAGATAGAGTGGTTGTTGGCAACTCTTCTGTCAAGTTGGGCAATGGACCGGAGAGCAACATCCTGGAAGGTCTGGAGATCCTTCCACCTAGATTTGCAAATAGAAGCCCAATCAGGCATTCCATGAAGTAAAATAGTACGAATCACAACCTTGTATATCAAGAGTTTGTTATCCACACCAAGAGCGCTGTTTCGCCCCAGAATTGCAATCAAACTGAACCTCGCGTGAATTGCTATCAATGAACGTAGAACGATTTCATCGCCGCTAACAATTTTGTCACCCTCCCATCCGACCCCACTTCTAAATACCAGAAATCTATTATTTCCGTCATCAACAAATCCCCACGCTTCAGATACCTCCGACGCCTCATCCCACCTAACCCTCGCCCACCCAACCTTCACTGCCCTAGTCAAGATCCATAAACCTTAAATGCCTATACGCCCCGTCATTAACTATTCTCCAGCTCCTGCCCACCTCGTTGCCAAATCCCTTTCCACCTTCCTCTTTAACCTGAAAATCCTGCCTAATACTTATAATGTACGCAATTCCCTAACCCTTACTGAGTCCCTTTCTTCCATCCACACTGATGAGCACCTCTCCCTTATGTCCCTTGACATCACCAACTTATACACTAACATCCCTGTCACCCCCACCCTTTCTATCCTACAGTGTCTGTTACTAGCTGCGTCTTTCCCTGCACCCGATACTATTGACCTACTAGCTATCCTCTCTGTAATTTCTTCGCAGAACTATTTCTCCTTTAACAACTCTTACTATTCCCAACCCACAGGGCTAGGAATTGGGTTCCCACTCAGCAGTTTTCTGTCTGAGGTTTTCCTACAGCACCTGGAATTAACACACGTCACCCCCCTCCTCAATAATTCCTCCGTCATCGCATATTTCCGATATGTCGATGACATCCTCATCCTTTTTGACTCCCGATCCACTACTCCCACTAATATTGTTAACACCTTTAACTCCTTTTCTCCACATATCCAATTCACTTTTGAACTAGAAACTAACCGGTCCATCCCTTTCCTTGATATCCTCATCACCAACAACCCCCACACTAACCGCTTCTCCTTTTCTGTCTTCCGTAAACCGACCACATCCTCCAACTTAATACACCATTCCTCCTCACACCCCACAAACAAGCCTCACTGAGATTCCTAATCGATCGTGCCCTGAAGCCCCCCCTCTGCCCCCTATCCAGATCTTCAGAACTCCGCATAATCCGACACCTCGCCCACTCCAATGGATATTCGACCTCCACGTTCTCTCGCATTCTACACCGCCGCAGACGTGCCCTTCTCTCCCCCCACCTCCCGTTTCGCCCCATACTAAAAAGTGGACGTCCTTACTATATCTGGGACCTAATTTCTCCCAGCTTTCCGATTTCTTATCGTCCCTTGGCCTCCGAATATCATTTCGTACTCCAACCCCAGCTGCTCGCACCCTGAACCCGCCCACCTCCGTCACCTCCGAAAAATATTCCCAATCCGGAGTTTACCGCCTGAATTGTGCGTTTTGCGATATGTTCTATGTGGGATTATCGACCCGCAATCTTGCATTGCGATTCAAGGAACACCTTGACTCGTATAAAAAACGGGACCGTGTCTCCCACTATGCAAACCATCTCGCAGATTCCGGACACACTTTGAAGACAAAAGATGAGGTTATGCCTGTCTTGCACATCTGTAATAAACCAGAAAAAACTGCTACCCTCGAAGCGATCGAAATATTCAAGGCCAAGAGGTCCACCCCACACTTACTTCTCAATTGCCAGACGGACTTTAATGTGTTTGCAATACTTAGTTCTTTATCTGATCTACTATGATTTTCTCTCGTTTTTTTTTTTATTTTATGTTTCTTCTGCATTTTGTAAGTTTCTTACCCCTTTATTTTATTTTGTTTTTTTATGTAAATTCTCTTGTCTTCGGATATGTTCTCTTTTCGGTCCGCGTTAAACGCACCATCTCTGTACAACTTCTCTTTTGTGTATCTTAAAAAAAACTTTTGTATTTATTCTATTTGATTCTACTGGCCATTACGTCCTTTTTGAACTCATTGGCCCCCTTGCTTTATATCCTATTGATTCTTGTATGTATTTACCGATATCGATGGTCAAAGGCGGAACCTAGGCTGAGGACGATCAGGACGATCAAAACGGGCTAGCTCTTCAAGGTATCACTCTACTCTCTTTTCAGGTATCATTTCATTATTCTCATTTCACGGTGCGCCCTTTTCAGGGCGATATTCACCTTCTGTTACGTCTTATGTGCTGGTCCCTGGCGTTGGAATTAATATTCCCGTAAACCAGTACATCAAGACGCTCATTATCCTTCTGGGTCCCTGGCGTTGGGATTAATTTCCTCGCAAACCTAACTAAGGACATTTTCTCAAATCATCTATTATTATTCTAATCATTCACGAGCGGGTCCCTGGCGTAGAATTAATTTTCTCGCAAACCTGACTTGTTCATTTTTCTTAGAGCTAGGTGCGTCCTTCTTAGGACGGCTTTTTTAGCACACACCTAGCTGCGAGGTTACTCCCCCCCCCCTGGTTCTATACATTTATATATGATGGCTTCGTACAAATTAACCAATTTGAAGTCGGCTAAAGAGCATTTGCTAGTGGCGGATGGTAAAACTGTGTCCTGCGAAAAGGCCTACCGGGATGCCTGCTTGGATGCTAGGTTTGCTGCATTTGACCTAGTGTTCAACGAAATGTTAGAAGCCCTCCGGGATGAAATAAACGCTAAGTATAGTGCACTGGAAGAAAAAGTCGAATCCCTACACAAAAGTTTTGAGGAGAAGTTCGAAGGTATCAATAAGGAAACTAAGGACTCTCGTAGAGATGTTACTGACAAGATAAGCGAACTTAAGGAAGCCTTTGGGAAATGCTCCGGGACTCCGAAGGCAAGAAACTCCACGGAAGATAATCCAGTTGATAACAGCAAGGTAAGTGATGTCTTAAAAACTATTTCCTCTTCTAATAGTACGGAGTCTATGGATATAATAGAAAATAGTGACTGTTCGACAAACGGTGGCTGTAAGAGAAGTCACTCTGACGGAACTGAAGAAGAAGTGGATGACAGTCCCTGGATTGGTGTCACTAATAAAAAATTCAGAAAAGGCACGAGGATCGATAACCTAAAAACCGTCTCCAGAGTAAACGAAGAAGTCGTCAGCGCATCTAGAATGAGGAATCTGAAGAATGGACAAGGTCGCTCGGCTAATGAAGACCATAGAATCACGAAGAGGTATGTACCGCCGATTATCGTGCGGACTCATGGCGTCCCGTTTAAGACGATTTTAACTGAGCTCGAGAAGCATGTTCCAGTGGAAAAGATCACCGGGCAGAGCTGAAACCGTCAAAGTTAAATGTGAAGACGAAGAAACGCACAACAGGTTAGTCTCTGGAATTAAGTCTGATAATATTTTAAAAATTCAGCATCATCAACTGAAGTCGGAGAAGGTCTTGAAATACGAGATACGTAATGTGGATATTACGTATGACTTCGATGACTTCCAAGAAGACCTAAAAAGAGCCAACTACTTCCCGGAAAAATTAATTCGCTTGAGGAAAGCCAAAGGATCCATTGATATGCCGATGGTTTTGGTTCTGCTCCCGAACTCCGAACACAACCAGTCATTGAAAAACATAACACGTATTGGGCCGCTTGCAGTAACAGTGGAGGTCTTTCGAGGGAACAAGAAGCCACTACAGTGCTACAACTGCCTGCGCTTCGGACACGTATCCATGGGCTGCACGGAAGATCCTCGTTGTAATAAATGTGCTGAGGGGCACCAGTCAAGAGATTGCCCCAGGATCAAAGGACAAGACCCCCCAAAGTGCATCAGATGTGGTGGACAGCACACATCAAGCTACACGAAATGTCCAAAATACCCCCAGGTTCAAAGGATGCCTAGTTCTAAAGTGACAGCAGGCAAATCCTATGCTGCTGCTGTGTCTACGCCGGAAGATAAAGGCCTCAACATCAACGACATACCAGGTATGTATAAGCAATTAGGACGTATCTTTCATCTGTTTTCTAATCTATGCAAAAGTGACCCACAGTTGAGTGGGCTCCTTACGACCAACTAATTTTAGTATGGCTGCACAACGTTATACTGTAATCAACAAAGGTGAACTTCGGTGCGTAATATGGAACGCTAGGGGCATTCTCCGAAAGCGTATCGAATTTCACAATTTTCTGTTAAAGCAAGAAATCGACGTTGCTTTCCTTTGTGAAACTCATTTCAAACCAAGCCAAGACTTCAAGCTACCTGGCTATTGTGTGTACCGTAAGGATCGAATGGCTTCAAATGCTGCAAGATGTGCTTCTGGGGGCGCTGCGATCATCATTAAGAAGGGAATTCAACACCAAGAATTAGTCTCCAAGTCTTATGCAGGTATGGAATCGGCCTCCATCATTATCAATGACGTCTCCTGTGGTGAAGTGAAGTTCGTGGTGCTCTACAATTCACCTAAACATTATCTTGACATTAGTGAGCTTGATGAACTCTTCAGTGGTGACACTCCAGTCGTCCTAGCTGGTGACCTAAATGCCAAACACCCAAGCTAGAACTCCAGAACGCAGAATTACAACGGCATGATTCTCTATAGGTACATACAAGGTAGAGATGATATCATCGCTGCTGGACCTGTGGAGGACACCTACTACTGCGACCACTCCCCTAGTAGTGACGTTTTGGACATCTCGTTCTTGAAGGGTTTCTTCAAACCGTACAATATCTTCACGATTGATGACCTTTCTTCTGACCACAAGCCTGTGGCGTTGAACTTTGACAATGTCGACATAAATTTCCGAGAGAAACTGATACATCATCAAGACTGGAAGCTCTACAAAGATATTCTTAAGGAATATGGCTGCCATCCCGACGTTGCTTACTGTACAGAGGACATCAATCAACGTGTTGAAGACATCACCAGATGTATTAACAGTGCCAATCCATCAGAGAATAAACCTCCTCATCGAATCCAACTCACTCCTGGAATCCATCGCCTAATTGCTGAAAGAAACAGGACCCGTAGACTATGGCAACGCTATCGTGAACCTTGGCTCAAAACCAAGTATAACACTCTTGGCTAGTGCGAAGAGTCCAAGAGGATATAAAAGAGCTTCGCGACGCTAGATGGAATGAAAAACTCAAAAGCTTGTCGGCTCGCGACAATTCCATTTGGAGTATGGTCAGAGCTTTACAGAAGAAGAATGTCATGCTTCCTCCACTCCGTACACCACAAGGTGACTATGTTCAAACTGATCAGTACAAGGCCCAAGTCATTGCAGATTCACTGGAAATGCAGTTTGTTACTCCTACCAACGATAAGCCCGAGAGCCAAATCATGTCTCAGCGTGTGGAAGAAGGTATTGTCAACTTTGATGAAGTCCCGCAGCATTTAACGAAGTACAACATCGAGGCTGGAGAGATCGCCAACATCATAAGTAAACTGAAAAAGAAGAAGGCTCCAGGAAAAGACAAGGTGAGTAATAACGCCCTTATGAATCTCCCAAAGAACTTTATTGAATTTCTCACCAATATCATTAGCGACTGCTGGAAATTTTCTTATTTCCCTGTGGCTTGGAAGAAATCTATTGTGTTGAGTATCCCCAAGCAGAGGCAAAATCCTGCAATCCCCGCGAGCTACCGACCTATTAGCTTGCTACCCTCGATGTCCAAGGTGTTGGAGAGAACGATCCTCGTCAGATTCCAAGATCACTGTCTAGCAAATGACCTTTTTCGGGAAGAGCAGTTTGGCTTTCGTGCTGCCCACTCCTGTCCGATGCAGATATGCAGGCTCGTTGAAGACCTGAGCACCCCCCTGAACCTATCCAGGTACTGTGGGGTGGTATTTCTCGATGTCAGTAAAGTGTGGCATGAGGGCCTTGTCTACAAAATGATCAGACACGGGTTCCCTGCCGATTTGATTTTGATGGTGAAATCCTTTCTTGACGGCAGATCCTATCAAGCCAAAGTTGGAGAAAATCTTTCCACGCCCCGTGTTGTAAAGGCCGGTGTCCCTCAGGGTTCTGTCCTCGGGCCTGTGCTATTTAATTACTTTGTACATGATTTCCCGAAACCCGATAATTGTAATCTGTATTTTTATGCGGATGATACTGCCATTATGACATGGGCACACCAGCCGGCTCACGTTATCACTTGGCTGCAGTGCGCCTTGAAGCAGTTCGAAGACTGGTTTAACTGCTGGAAGTTGAACCTTAACGTCGGAAAGTGCAAGGCTCTGTACCTCAATAGGAAGCTCAAGCATCCCCCAGATTCTCTTGTTCTGTTCAATAAGAAACTGGACTGGGTGGACAACTACAAGTATCTGGGAGTTATCATTGACTCAAGACTCTGATGGAACCAGCATATGTCCTATGCTCTGAACAAAGCAAAGAGGGCTAAGTACAGTATCATGGGTCGCAACAGCGCCCTCATCATTGACAACAAGCTACTTCTGTACAAATCGATTATCCGGACCATAATCCTCTATGGCATGCCTGCGTGGGCGACTATCTGTAAAACCAGATGGAGTGAACTACAGTCATTCCATAATGTTACCCTGAGGACCATTGCCCAGCTGGACAGAAGGACGGTGAAAAACCAATCCATCCACTTGG
Source organism: Rhysida immarginata (assembly GCA_023313115.1). Taxonomy (NCBI): domain Eukaryota; kingdom Metazoa; phylum Arthropoda; class Chilopoda; order Scolopendromorpha; family Scolopendridae; genus Rhysida; species Rhysida immarginata. The sequence goes on from JAHWFO010021914.1 coordinate 12,352, forward strand.
ATTTAAACATGGCCCATATCGGAAAGTTTATACAGGATCTCCTTTTGATTATGATACAGAAGATGAAGACTCACGACAATAAACTTGTGAATGGAATACTGAAGAACTCATTGAATATGAACTGGCATACGAAGTATCGTAAACCGAGGCACGTTCTTGACGTCAATTTTGAAGATATTAGCAACGTCTCTTTCCCAGACTACTGGAAGATGTGATAATCTTCTTTCTCCTTGTGTTTTTTATTTCGTTTGTATTTTGTTTCTGACAACCGTCAATCTTATTTTCTTTATTGTATAATATGGAAGACCGCTTGGGTTGGTTAGGCTTCTTGACTACCTCAGTGTATTTCATTTGGAGTTTATTCTGGTTCGATGAGCTTTGTGAAAACGCTGCTTTCGTCCCATCCTAACAAATGTACACTTCACTGTTCGATTGTCGATTAGTGCATCTGGAGTTTCAGTGTGGGTGTTTGGCATTCAAATCACCCGCCATAACGACTGGGGTGGGCCCAGACAGTAGTTCATCTAAGTCGCGAGGGTCTAACTTGTGCCTGGGTGGGTTGTACAGGGAAGTAAACTTGACCTCTCCAACATCAGCATCTTTAATGACAATGGAAACTGCTTCCATATTGACAAGGTTGGTGTGACAATCTTTGTGTGATTAATACCTCTTTTAACAACAATAGCTACCCCACCAGAGGCTGGATCTGAAGCTTTTTTAGGAGGCCTATCTTTTCGGTAAACATAGTACCCTGGTAGATTGAAAGTCTTACTCTGTTTGAGATGGGTTTCGCACAAGAAGGCAACATCGATGTTCCAGCTTGTGAGGAAATCGTAGAACTCATGACACTTGCGAGGGATGCCCCTCGCATTCCATATAGTGCAACGTAGCTTTCCTTGATTTATAACTTTTTAGGGATGTCTATCCATGATTATTGTCTTGTCTCTGACTGATAGTCAACCGCGCACTTGTTGCAACGCGGTGATTCGGTGCAGCCCTGGGACACGTGCCCAAAACGTAAGCAATTGTAACACTGTAAGGGCTTCTTGTTACCCCTAAACAATTCAACAGTTACAGCAAGTGAACCAATGCGCTTTAAGTTTACGAAAGATTTATTGTGCTCAGTATTTTGTAGGTGGACTAAGACCATTGGCATCTCAACTGCACCATATGCTTTTTTGAGTCTAACTGCCTCATCGGGGAAGTAGTTAGCGTTTCTAAGGTCTGCGCAAAAATCTTCTATGTCATAGGTTGTATCCACATTACGGACAACGTATTTTAACAGCTTCTCAGACTTGAGCTGATGATGCTGGATTTTAAGCACACCATTCATTTTGATTCCTGACACGAGGGCCTTGTGCGTTTCCTCATCATGGCATTTTATCTTGATAGTGTCTGAGCGTCCTGTAGGTGCAGTAATCTTATCTAACGTTACGTGATTTTTAATCTCATTTAGCACTTCCTTAATCGGTTTTCCGTGATGTCTAACGATAATAGGGGGAATATAAATAGCTTTCTTTTCACTTACCTTAATCTGGGAATTTTCTGTCCTCGTCCCCCTTCTGGATTTTTTGTTACGAACAACTGGCCAGGCACTGTCTTCCACTTCTCCATCACTTCCGTCAGAATGGCTTCTTTTGTTGCCACCGTTTGCCAAACAGTCATGTTCATCACTTGTTTCCATGGACTCCAGTCCATGCACTTTGTTATCAATGGAGATAGGTTGAAAATTTTCTCTTACCTTATTTTCTTCCTTGGAGTTTCCCGCCTTTGGAGTCCCGAAACATTTTTCAAAGGCTGTTCTAAAATCATTTATCTTGTTGATGACGTCTGTACGAGAGTTTTGAATTTCCGTGTTGATTCCATTGAATTTTTCATCAAAACTTGTTCGTAAGGAATCGACCTTCGCCTCCAGTGCATTGTACTTGGTGTTTATGTCATTCTTGAGAGATTCCAGCATTT
>JAHWFO010021933.1:0-10274 GCA_023313115.1 Rhysida immarginata
CGTGCAATTATTGGGCTTGATGTTTCTTATTTATCACTTTCGTTTTTAGTAACCCCGTTTTTGGACTTCGGCCTGTTGGGGGCGACCCTTTTGAGATGTCATACATTATTATTATTATTATTACTATTAATAATACAATGTATTTATTTGTATAAAATAATTGTTTGTTTGTTTGTTTTAAAAATTATTATTATTATTATTGTTATTATTAATTATTATTAGTAGTATTATCATTAATATTATATCTAAATTGATTTCCAAATATAGATGTATGTAGCAACTTGCTTGTTAGATTAAAGAATCCTGTAGTTTATAGTTTTTTTTTTTTTTAATTAAACATAAAATATATTGCTTAGTGATCTTGTTTTCTTTTCTATAAAAAGGGTGCAAATAGGTTTCTTTTAATTTTTTGTTTGAAATAAATAAATAAAATTTATTTTAATTAAAATGTTAATAGGTATTGCTTCTACGGATTTTATACAGTACAGTAATATGTAATTAAAAACAATAAGCATGTATTTTGTTGGGCCATTCTGTTTTTATGAGTGTTTTTTCTTTAGTAAAGACATCTCAGGACAATGCCGTCTCCAGATTATTTTCCGTTTGGTTATCTTCTGGGAAGAACAGATTTTTAGCTTCAGGAGACTGTGAAGCTTGAAAGTGGAAAGGGGATTGCTCTTCACTTCCCCTCGCTTTTTCTTTCGGTGTTACGTGCTACTTTAATTTGATCTATCTTCCTGGGAATAACATAAAGTGAAATAATAACGGAGGGCCTCCGTTGAATCATATTAAAATCAAAATTCTTTTTTCTTTGGTTTAACGTGCAGTTTTTGAGGAAACGATGGGATTTCTTTTTTTCCTATATATTTAATAATATAAATTTAGTAGTTTGCGGTTTTTTTTTTAAATATATAATATTTAAATATTTATATATATGATTAGTTATATTGTTATTTTTACGATTCAATTAATAGAGCAGAATATTGTAAAAAAATAAAAAAAAAAATATTAAAAATACTTTAATTAATTTGATCATAATCCTTTTAATCAAAATTCCTAAATTGTAAGACTTTAATTAATCTGATCAAGTTTATTAATTTTTTTTTAAAACAAGGGTATCATGTGCTTACAATAGCGATAATATAAAGCCAAAGCAAAATAAAACAAAATCTTTACAAGCTGTGTGATTGGGGCTGTTTACTAAATCAAAAATTTATTAGTAATGATAGAAATTAATGTTGAGAGAAATGTTTTGCAAAGTACTTGGTTCATTGGCCTGTGAGTAATTCAACTTTCGGTTGCTGGTGGGGGTTTGTGTTTTGTTTTTTATAAAAATTTTTTTATAAGGACCTCTTTGAAAAGGATTTGTGGCTACGTCAGGTGATTAGTAAGGAAGGTAATAAATCAGCGATCAAAAGAGACGACGACGCCTTGGTGCCTTAAGACAATTAACCAATCGTTTTTTCTTCCTATTTGATTTTCACCTTTAGCTTCCAGATGAACTTTAAAGACGATGATTTTTATCGCTATTATTTATTGAAATTATGCCTATTAACCCGATCGAAGGATGACGCTGTTCGTCATATGTATAATTTATCAAATATTTTTCTTTTCGAGATATTTTGATAAAATATATGAGTTCAGATGTAGTTTAATGGTTCGCATGTATCTTTAAGAAAGCAAAAGTACCTAAAAATTGTTAGGATTGTTTATTTTTATTAAAATTCTGATTTATTGTCGTGTCTTATTTAATCTGTCCATTTGAAGTCGAATTATTCCGAAAACATTAAATTATACATGTTTTGGATAACTCAGAAACGTCAGACAATCATGATCATAACCAACGAAAACGACTTTTTCGTCTGCTACGATCACGATATATGAACCGATAGGCAACACACCTAATTTGGGAATTATATTTGTTTTTAAATAGGGTGACAAATTTGTTGCTCCTGATGACAGTTAACGATCGATTGGTGAAATAATGATACGGTGGGAGAGGAGAGGAATGCTTTACTGCTCTATATGGTAATCTTATTGGCTTTTCTAATAGCAGTGTGTTGGTTTGTATGATTACTAAATAAAATTTTTCTAATCGGAATATTTTTGAATTAAAGTTTTCGGTTAATGGCGAGATTAACAGACGAATAATCTGCATCCTCACAAACTATGTTGTATAAAATTAACTATATGCGTCTGGAAAAAAAAGGAAATATTCAGTGCGACAGGGTTTGTTTTCAATACATCTAAATTAAAACCTTTATATTTTCTTGGAAAATTAACTGAATGTTAGCTTTGCAAATTCAGTTTACTATTAGATGCTGCATTAGATCCCGACTAATTCACTGTTGAATAAAGATCTGCTTTTACAAGGACACTATTACTTAAAGAGCTGTAAGAAACATATTCGGCATTATTGATTTAATAAACTTTGCCTTATTACCAAATAAAAATAATTTCGGGTTTTTCTAGATTTTTTTTCTAAGTGATAGGAAATGTGATATCTCGTAAATAAAAATTTGGAATGTTTATAAGCTTCCTTTTTTAATTTGAAACTTTTTCAGTAAAAGCAGTTTCATTAACGAAAAGCTGTTTCAGTTTGCCTATTATGAAATATGATATTGATACAATGAAGTATCTGTGATTTTTGGACCCAATGTGTCCGTAGCGGCGTAGACCCTGGCTAAGGATCCTTGATTGCGCAAGACCCGAGTTAGACCGAAGTGCAATCGGTCTGTTATAGGCCAAATTTGGCAACTACTTAACCTTATAGCTGCATGGTAATGGGCAAGCAAACCTGGTATTAATTAAAAAGGCACGATGTAAATTTGATTATTGATAAAAGTTCGTGTTTAATGACTTCTGAGGCACTTAATAAAAAATTAAAATGTGATCTTCAATGAATATATGCAGCGAGGGAATTGAAAGTGAGTCAAAAAGATTGTTATATTTTTAAACATTTATTGCTTATAAAATACTTATGATAGAGGACTGCACAAGACACCAATAGAAAGAAAAACTCAGTCTTATTTCCATCACCATTACAACGAATCAATATGAGCCGTGTGTAACGCGACAAACGTCTAAACCCAGCTGAGGTTAAATAGACACGGTACCGGTCCGCAGAATTTTAATGAATACAAAAAAAAACCCAAAAAACACCATTTCGACTGAAATTCACGAAAAATACGCTTATTTGTTTTATTATTATTATTATTATTATTATTATTATTATTATTATTAAGTGTAAATCATATTTTCTTTTACTTAATTGAGTGGGCCGTGCAAACATTCTGTAGAAATATCCATCCGCGGTCGGAAATAATTTGGGAAACGCTGATCTCAAAGATGATCCAAATCTTGCCATACATGCGACATCCGCGAGAGCATATTGACGTCAATGGCGTCAAAGGCGCTTGAAATACGCTTCGTAGTTCTGTCAGATCTTTCGACAGGGATGTTACATAGATTGCGTCCTTGACATATCTGCAAAGAAAAAAAATCAATCAAACCAAAAAACAAAAAACTCCTCACAAGTGAAGATTTTTCTATCGAAAAATAGAAGGAAAAATTCTGCGACCTGGGATCGAACCAGGAACCTCGGCTGTCATGGCCGACGCCTCTACCAGTTGGGCTGTCGCAGACACCCGGCCAGCCATGCTGACTCAAGGTGTCTTAAAGACAACCAAGTTGTCATGGTTGAAAGCCCAATGGGAGGCAGGCACCTGGCTCACAGATCGAGAATCTCTCCTATCCAACCATCAGCAAGTTTGTGGAACTCACAGATAAATGAAATAATAACAGCCCAACTGGTAGAGGCGTCGGCCATGACAGCCGAGGTTCCTGGTTCGATCCCAGGTCGCAGAATTTTTCCTTCCATTTTTCGATAGAAAAATCTTTACCTGATGCTTGGTAGGCTTATCTCCAGTTATAATATCATTTATTATTTCATCCTCACAAGTGCTTTTGAAGTCATAGACGCCGATATAATGGATGGCGTATGTGGCGTTATATAGGGCTCTCCTACTGAATCGTTATAATAGAAATAAGACTTTGTTTTTTGAATTTTTCTTTCTATTGGTGCCTTGCACAGCCCTCTATCATAAGTATTTTATATCGCAATCGATGTTTGACATTTAAGATCCGGCCTTTAAGCATTAATCCAAATTAGCTAGAATGGAATCGCCTCTAATATGTGAATAGCAACATATATTCTCGTCTGCCATGTGAGAGCAACATTAAATATTAAATAAGAATTCTGAAAGCGTTTCCAAGTTGAAAATGAATAATGGGACTTAGTTATTCTTTCAAAAAAAAAAAAATGGAAGATGGAGGACAGTGCTTTGAAACATTCAAGACATTGAATGTAAATTAAAATTTTTAAATTTTCTTTCATTCATTCAGTCTTTCATATGCACATTAAAACTGCATTCCTGTGAATACTATCGAGAATAAATATATTAAGTACGTATTTTACAATCTTTTTTTTTTGTTTTATTCAAGTCAAAAAAAGACGGGAAGATTTGTATATCTGTCTTATCTTTAATTATTGTTAGCTTTAGAAGTTAAAAAAGTTGACACTTTATTTTCTTTTCTTTGTATAACATTGCAATTGTATCGTTAAAGTAGAGAGAGTGGGTAGGGGGAATCTGAAGCTTCAAAATTTTTTTATGATGAGTGTAAATAAAAATTTTCGATATTTAAATTGCTTTTGAATTTTACTTAAACGTTACTCCAACTTTTAATTAATCTTACGGCCTCAAGATAGATTTAGAGCAATTTTTAGTACTTTTTTTTTGTTAGCATACATCAATAAACTTTAGCTGGATTATAAATAACGCTTACGATGAATTGTATTAATAATGATATTTTGAATTTTGATTCCTTGATTTTGTTTTTTCATCTTCGAGAGATTGCTGCTGCTCTTCGTGATCATAATCATCCTTCTAATTTTATTTCTCATTATTTTAATGATAGTGTTGACATTCGTGGTACTAGACGTTTTAAGTTTGTTTGGCCCAATGCTATTTCTAAATTTGAAGAACTTTGTTTAAATTTGTGCCATATTGGAATGATTTACCATATGAAATTATAAGTGAGATTTACAAATGTTCTAATCGAGCCTGCACCACATATTGTTCACATTTTAATAAGAAACTTAAATCTCATATTTTATCTCGACAAAAATTTTTTTAGTTAATTTATTTTCTGTTTTTTTTTTGTTTTTTTTGACATTTGTAATTTTCTTTTGAATGTATTCATTTTTTCTGTATTCCAATTTTGGGCTAATAAAATTATTATTATTATTATTATTATTATTATTATTATTATTATTATTATAAGCGATTAATTTTTGATAAATCAATTTTCAAAGCATTTGCTATCGGAGTAGCCGTTTATTTAAGCTCGCTTATCTTCTTGATTGTTTTTTTAAAATAATAACGAGTAAATAAATGTTTAAAAAATTATTTTCTTTTTTTATAAAGTAGAATGGCATAGTAATGAAAATTATCGCTTCATAAATGATAGTTTCTATTTATTTTTTTAAATAGCCCTCTATCCCAGTAGGATAAAGTGTGGTTCTTGAACGGTTGACCTATTGTTCATCCTCTCTTGGTTACTTCACCGACGTGGAACCATCTTCGTAACGGACTGGAACAGTATTTTCTCTTATGGTAGATTGACCACTTCTCAGAAACGATCCACAAATCACAACTTTAGAATTTAAAGGGAGATTTATGAATTCTTGTTGAAACGATGGGATTTGAAATATTCTGAAGCAATTAGGAGCTGGATATTTAACGGTCTTTTCAATAACTGAGGTGCCTATACGTCAAAGCTAATTTCTGAACTGTCCCTATTATATGGAAAATGCAGGTAAAGCATTAGAGAGATAGCAGATACGACATACACGAACCGAACAAAACAAATGTTCCTCTTTCAAACAAAAGTTGTTAAATGTTAGAATATACAAATTTTGTAGAAATGTGTATTCGCTTTATTTTTTTATTATTAAAAACTGTTCTTTATATAGATAAAAGAGGAACTAGTTAGTTTAAATTTTTTTCTTTTTATTTCAGGAAAAGTTTTAAATTTTCGATAATTTGATAATTCTGAACTGAATAATCCTGAATACTTTTAAACGAACCGAACAATTTTAAATCTTAAGAAAATTTGTTCTCGTGGAAGAAAAGTCGTATGCATTTGTTTTCCTTAATAATTTTCCCGTAATTCGTTACAATGATTATCACGGAACTAAATCAGCCGATTTCCATATTAATTTCCCGGAACTAGTCAAACTTTGTAAAAATTTTATAGTTCAGTAAAACACATTCTGTCGATTCTTACAGTTTTCCTTCCCCCTTCTACAATAAAGTAACATAGGAAACGCGGTAAAATTAAACAGTTGTGAATGGTTTTTACATTTACCCTCAAAATTGCAAGGAATATTTTTAAATGACCAGTAGGTTTTTGTCCACGAGAGGCGAATAATTTCAACTTCGCCGCGAATTCTTCTGATTCCTGCATGTCTAAGGCCATGTTCTCTCTTCTCATTAACAACCAACGCACGAAAAGTTTACAAGAGAGTTGATAAGTTATTTTAAAGAGAAAAGATAATGGCGACGGAAAAGCTTTTTATGTTAGGATTTTTTTCCCCATCACACTTCATTTTTCCAATTTTGTTTATATCTCATTTTCTTCCATCCTCCTTAAGATCGTTATCGATGTAAAGGATGCGAGAGCTTTCTCACCTGAACGTTATTTATTATGCAAATTATTTTGAACGAGAAAGGCAGGGAAGGAGGAGATTTAATGGGTTTTATACGTTCTAAAATTTTTTTTTAAAGAGGGTAGCAAAAGAAAAAAGGAACGTGAAAATGGCATAAAATGAGAGCGAGAAACGACATAAAGAACTAATTAAGAGAAATGTGTGTGAGTGTGTAAAAGGCTGTGGCGAAGTGAGGAGAAACGTCGATCCATAACGGGCAGGCGGTGAGGAAAGAGGAAAAGGAGAAAGGGAAATAATATTCCTGCTCCTCAGATTATTATTATTGGAGGGAGTGAAAGGAAGTGAGGGATAATGGGGGAGCCGGATGTCATTCCCCTCTGTTTCAGTGGCGCCACAGTGTTGACCTTGCCCCCGGCAGGTAGGGGGGAAAAGGGGAAAAAGGTGCAAGAGGAGGAGGCTGGAAAGAAAAATGGAAGGGCCGAGGGGTCACCTTCAACCTTCCCACACTGCCAACGAGAGCTTCAGCCATAAGTTCATCGGCGAGGAGAAGATGACACTCAGATAAGCCTCTCGTGGTTGAATAGCCGTGACAACATAAAGCAATCGAAAACTTCGTGTCGCCGAATTTCAAATGAGTCTTCGCTTTGCTTTGTTTCGTTTTCACTTGTATCTCGATTTTCAGTGCGGGAACAACACAAGTCACCGCCGACCATTCGGCTTCAGGTGGAACAGCTTGCCCATCGAACGAAATCATCTTAGAGGGGGGGGGGGGGGGAAAAATAAAGTACTCATTTATTTCTCTCTTTTTTCCTTGTTATTTACTGTTATTAATGATAAAACAGAAAGTCGTTAGTTTTTTGTGGAAGTCAGCTTGACGAATTTGAGAAGTGCTGAAGTAAGTGTATAAAGAATAAAGTGAGTGCTTAATAAACCATTCATTTTGTGTACCAGTATTTGTTATTTGAAATGATGGACTTATAAGTAATGCTTAATACGAGTAAAGTCATTTATTCGAAATGTTTCGTCCAAAGTTCATCATCAGATTATTACAATTTGAAAAGTATTGAGACTAGGGTGGCCAGGTGTCCGGTGTTTGACCGGACAGTCCGATTTTTTTTCTCTCTGTCCGTTTTTTTTTTCAAATATCCGGTTTTTTGGGTCAAACCTCAAATTTGGCAGTTTTTTCCGAAAAAAATTGCTATCGAAATGAAAGGTCAACGTTAAGATGTCTCTGATTGGACAACGTTGGAGTTGATTATTATGACGTCACACCCTAGTCACATGGCACACGACCAACACCACCGAGAGAGAAGGCTGCGCACAGAATCGTCATACATTTGTTACATCACCTAACGTCGTCAATTGTTAATCGTATTTCTACTAATAATAACCCCTAAATTATGACCAAGTCGAGACCAACGAGAAAGACAGGCCTCGAAGCGGAAAAGTCACCTGACCACCGGGGTCTAAACAACAATCCAACCTTCATTGTCTCCATCTTGGATGTTAACAATCAGTGTTTTTCCGTTTGTTGGAACCACGTTGATACGATCGAATTTGTATTGGCTATTACTTCAATGACAGCGGTCAGCAACAGGCTGTTGGCCTTCAGTATTTTACCCTTCCAGGAGGACAATGTTTTAGGCTTTTATGAAAACACTTTAGAAGATTTCTTAGCCCATTAAAGATGATCTATGTCGTATCATTAATGAAAGGAAACTCAGTTTGTCCGGTTTTGTCCTCTATCTGTCCGGTTTTTTCAATGGGATCACCTGGCCACTCTAATTGAGACTATACAAGGAATATGCTGAGCAGGGCCGTCTTTAAGGTCCCCGGTGCCCCCGGGCTCACTCATCCAACTGAAGAAACAGGGCCCCCATGCGGAAAGACTGCACTGATGCTGAGGGTGGGCGAGGGATCCAGGACGCGACAAAAAGCCGACCGGGCACAATCCCCAAGGACAAGAACCCTGCGGGAAAAAACCCACGAACAAAAAACTCCACCGGACATAAACCCTACCATCACCGGGAAATTTCCCACTCAGAAACTAATCGTTGGAATTCGATCAAATTTTAAACGGTATACACAATTTTATGTACCCTATTATTCTCCCAAATTTCATTATCCTAGATGTTGTAGAAAGTGAGTTATTAGCTTGTTGATCTTAGCGGTGGCATTTTTTTTTCTGTTCATATATCAGTTAGCGTTCAAATTCGGACTCATGTTCATATGAACTTTTTTGCTTAGAATCGCATATTCCATCACCCCTATCATTTTTGACATGAATTTAACAACACCTTGTATTAAACAAACTTACCAAAAGTAAAAATGCTTTCTTAAAAACAGTTTATTTCGTTTTCAACAAATGTCTTAGACAAGATTCCTCATTTCAAAAAAAAATTATATTTATTTATAATTTGTAGTTTCAATGACCAAAGCCCAAATAATTTGTCATGTTATTGTTTATTTTTAATTATAACATTGGTGTTCATGTATATTATTTGTAATTATAGAGATTTAATTGGAGAAAATTTGCATTTGAAACAGTTTTAAATGCAAAAGTGCAATTCAGTGCTTGACTATGGGCGCTAGTACAAGTGCACCATCTACCACTGCGTCGTTTTCTGTAGATCCCCCATTGGAACTTTTATTACAAATTTTAATTACTTCGTTTATTATATTTAACGAAAACAATATTTCTTGCTAAAATGGATCAAATTAAGTGAAAAATGAAAGGAAAAGTTTCGCGACCCGGATTCGAACCAGGAACTCGTGTATCTCTGACCGAGTCGGATGCTTGTGGTCCCTGACTCGAATCCAGGTCGCAGAATTTTTCCGCTCATTTTTCATTCTTAATATTCGAATGTTGACCTAATGTCTGGAGTTATCATAGAAGACTACAATCTTATAAATCATGTCTATCTCTAAAATCAACACACATTTCTAAGTCATTTGTTGAAGTTTCCTGGTTTCCCTAGTTTTTTAATAAATATATTTCTTGTGTATTTTTTAATGATTTTTTTTTCATGAATTTCATAAAATTAAATTTGTTGTTATTTTATATATATTTCTTATATCGAACTCTAAATATGTAAACTTAATAAAAATTACGAACGTCGTCAACAAACCAGTAGGAGAATTTAAGATTAGAATTTTGTTTGGCGAGAATAGGAGTTGTTGGGGATTGTTACAATTGAATGTCACGCGTGCATGCAATAGATGTTGTATCATTTATTATTTAGTACCTAATGGAGTATTAAAATTCCCAAAATATTGTTGAAAAATTTGCATTTGTTAAAAAGTTTTAAACAAATACATTTTTTTGTTACTTTTTGTTTAAAAAATCATATCTCAAGCTATTTTTTTAAAATCTCTTTGAAATTTTAAAGATAACAAGTAAACCGTATAGATTTCATGAAAAAAACATAAAAGAAGGAGAGAAAAAATTTTGGGGGGTAAAAAAATAATAATAAATTTTTATTAAAAAAAAATGATTTTTTTTAATGTTCTCAATCGATTTCAACAATTTTGAAAAACACATTGA
>JAHWFO010021968.1:0-11464 GCA_023313115.1 Rhysida immarginata
AAAAAATAAATGTTTGCGATTGATTCACATGCATTGCCTACGGCGATCAGCTGTTTCTTGCCAATCCCGATATGGCGGCGCGAAGGCACCACTAGAGGGGAGGTCACTGCCAGTCTCTTACTTTCATTTGTCTCTGTTGCAAGCACGATAACGACGAAATTGAAACAGAAACAAGCGAAATACCAGCATTGTCTCACTCTTGCGCATGCGCAGTTAAGTTTCCTATCTTATCGGTGGCTACGGCAGTTTACGTGGGCAGTTACAACGATCAAAAAAACATTTACCTCGTAGCCATGGTTTGTTAATTGAATTAACAAACCATGGCGTAGCCATCGAGTAGAAAGTGTTACATTCTTCTTCATAGATTAACATTAGGAACTCAAAACTTCTCAGGTAAGATCGTAGAAAAATTAAGAAAAACTTTTAAGATATCAGAGCGGTTCATGAAAGGTTAGCGGCCATCCATGCTCTATAAAAGGATTTCGTTACTTGTAAAATGTTTTACACTCAACACAAGCCAATAACTGTCTAGCTTCTGTAACTTTAATGTGGGTTTCTTTAGAAGGACGTTTCTAAGTCAGTTTACGCTCTAAAAAAACATGCATAAGGAAATAGCAGATCACCCTGGAGCAAAGCATCGCAGTTGCGAACGTCATCTAGTGACAAATACGAGAAGCAGAGCTTAAATAGCCATTCTAATACGATTTATGGTAGGAGTCATTGCACGTCTTATCGGATAAAATTCGGTGATAATTAACCTTAGAGTCTCCGATGTTTCTCAAACTTTATCAGTGTATTCTAGTGGATAAAATATAAAGCATGCATAGTTTCGTTTGCCAGATAAAAAAGATTCCAGATTAATAAACCATTAAGGAATGACATAACTAAGTACCAAAAGGCTAAACTAAACCATTCGCTGAACCATATTTTTCAACTGACCTATGATAACAATGAAAGTTTCTAATGGACGATAATGAAACCATTGAACCACGTGCCTGTGGACCAATTTGGATTATCATTAATTTTACGATATATTCATTCATGACTTATCATTCCAAGTTGTTTTATATATTATTACATGCCCTATCTTATTATTGAAAATATTTTAGTATGTCAAAGGGTACCATTAGAGCACGTGCGATATGGTTCATTCGCATTGAAAATCGCTAGTTGGCTTTGAAGGTACCGATTGTGCACGTGCTATTGAACCGATTTAGATAATATTTGTGATTGGTTCGTGCCATGAACCATATTCATCGACTGACGAAAAGAGATTTTGAAAATCTTTCATAGCCTTGGAGGAATTAGAGTTACGGACGGACAGACAGGCAGACACGTTTTCCCACACTGACAGCATAAAGCACCTTTCGGTACTTAATAATGGACTTATATAGAAAGTTGTTTAGTCTACATATTCCGGCCAGAGGCCATCATCAGGAATAGTATGAAATGAAAAAATATTGAGACTAGGAGGATGGGATGTGCTGTCGTGGGAGGGTTTAGAGTTTAGCGAATGAGAGGTCAGTTTCAAGGTGGTGGGAACTGTAGGGCTCATTATTGTGCGAACAGCAGGGAAGAAACTGAGGAATTAATATGGGTGATGAGTTAAAGGCTATGAATATTTTCACAAACCTTCAGGGAAGGTAGTATGGGTGATTGTAAGCAAAAAAGTTAACATGAACATGGGTCCGAAGTTGAACGCTAACTCAGATATGAAAAGAAATAAAAATGCTGCCACCAAGATCAACAAGTCTAGATATCCTCCGTGTTACCCAAGGAGAACACGTTGAGGTCTACTAACTTGGTTTAATAGAACTTTTTCAGTTATATTTTCATATATTGAAATCTGTTTCTGTTTATCTTTTTTAGTTTTTTAGTTATCTTTTAGGGACACCCTGTATATTGATTAAAAAAATATTACGTGCAATGTCTAAATTAATGATATGATATTTCCATATACACAAGTTCGATGAAAGTAAAATTTCACCACTCGGATATTAAAACTCAAGATGACTTCTTGTAGATCCAAACATTGAAGGCTTTTCTAGAAGAATTTCTACGCAGATGTTGACATTTGATGACCTCAAGTCCATATGATATAACACAGTCTTAGTTGAAAATGGTGGTAAGATGACTGCGTAATCTACACTTAATTAGCAAAACTCATGGGATAGCAAGCACATTGATTGATGGGCATGGCTCACGAATTCACAGGGGTAACGGATTCTGGGAATGGACCATTAGACGTTGTGGGAAGAGCTTGGATAAGTGTTTAATCAGAAATGGCACGTCGTCGCGAGTTGACGTCTTTTGAACGGGGTATGATAGTAGGTGCCCGACGCATAGGATGTTCCATTTCGGCAGTGGTTCAGGAATTTGGCTTTCCCCGCTCAACTGTCTCTAGGGTGTATCGGGAATGGCTGGATGAAGGCATCACAGTCCCAACAGGCACCATACCGGGCGTCCAGCTGCCCTGAATGATCGTGACCGGCGACACCTGCGACGAATGATTCAGAGAGACAAGAGCGCAACAGTGCAGCAAATCACAGACCAGTTCAATACTGGCCGCACTAGAAACGTCTCTCGGTGGACAATCCATCGGAATTTGCATGCCCTCGGGTTTGGCAGCCGTCGTCCTACACGGATGCCAATTCTTACCCAGCGCCGTCGGACACTCCGGCGTGCATTTGCCACCAACCATCTTGGCTGGACTCTGCAACAGTGGCGTAACGTCATATGGTCAGATGAGTTACGATATCAACTGTACCACGCTGATGGGAGGCACCGTGTGTGGCGCAGACCTCACGAAGCGATGGATCCTGCAAGCCAACAGGTGGTGGTGCAGGGTAGTGGGGCGTCAGTGATGGTCTGGGGTGCATTTTCCTGGTTTGGAATGGGCCCTCTGGTTATTCTGGACCAAACGTTGAATGGTCCACGGTGTCGTCAACTCATCGGAGACCATCTGCACCCGTTTTTGACATTTAGAAACACCCTGACGACGTAGCAGTCTTTCAAGACGACAATGCTCCACCACATCGCTCCAATGTCGTCCGCAAATGGTCCGAGGAGCATGCAAGAGAGGTCCAACGACTGAGCTGGCCAGCCCGGAGCCCTGACATGAATCCCATCGATCATATCTGGGATGCTGTTGAAGTCAGGCTCCGGGCACTGGATCCTCCACCCACGAACGGGCAGCAACTATCTTGGGCTCTGCAGACTATCTGGTGTCAACTGCCTCCAGAAGTGTACCAGGGACTTGCAGACTCACTATTACGCCGTATTGCTGCACTCCACAGCGCCAGAGGTGGCCCGACCAGATATTAAGTAACTATCCCATGAGTTTTGCTAAGTACGTCCCATCTGCACATTGTATTACATGGAAATATCATATCATTACTTTGTGTAAATTCTACTTTCCATTTTTCATCTCAAATATTACGTGCCATATATTCAAAGATATCGTAGGCATATTCAGGCAAAACGAAACGGAAATATTAGGTTTAATGGGGGACTTTCAGGCACTCTCCGCATTACGAATACTACTAATGATGTTTATCTTCTTTAATTCCAGATTCTTAACTAGAGTCATGAAAGGAAGAGTGGAAATCCAAATACGTTCACCAGTTCAGCTGCAAAGTTTATGCACCCACAGGGTTGCTCAAATGTTGTACGATTTAAATCGTTGCGAAAACATCGACGCAAATTTCCCTTGGTTACAAGAAGATTGCAATCCTTTCCGATGTTATCTACCACAGGTCCTTGTAGAGATAATGGAAAAACTTACAGAAAAACTAAGATATGAAGAGGCCTACGTAAAGAAAGAACTGCTGAGACTACTGTTGTGCAAAAAATTTGACACTTTGGACTTTGGGGAATTTCGTATTAAATGTGACGACTGGATTGAGGTGCTCACTTTTATTAGAACCATAAATTCGTATCTCACAACCTTTGGGGTCATCACAAGCCGCTCTATAGATTATACATGTTGTTCACCGCGATGTGACTTTCGATCCAAAGTCAACAACTGCTTATCCACTTTGACTCGTGTAACTCATTTAAAACTCAATCACATTTGCAACGATGACATGTTGGAGACTGTCGGAGCTAACTGTCCACATTTGAAAGTGCTCGAAGCTATGTCCAATTCTGTGACAAATGATGGATTGAGGAGCCTGTGTTATGGTGAAACTCGGATAATGCGATGTCAAAAGCTTCAAGAAATCTATCTTCATAAGGCTCATTGTTTTACCTTAAAAGCAGGTCTCGAAGCTCTCCTCAAGTGTCTGCCTCGTTTATGCGTCATTGAATATGTCGATTCGTTAGTCCTCGTTCCGATTTTACGTAAACTCCACCAGGACTGCGCTGCTTATACAACAAACTTGAAAAAACTTCCACACATAAAGAGGTGGATACCTGATTTGTCTGCTGTTGCTAAAACGTGTCCTCTTTTAACGGAATTACAAGTGGGTAATATTTCAAGTGAACTGTTGAAAAGCTTCCAGGAGCTAAAGCATGTCAAGCACCTCTCTATAGGTACGATACTCGACCAATCTAACTTCGAAAACAGTATTGTGCCGTTATTGAGGAAACTCAGTCCAACGCTGGAGATCTTAGATATTTCTGATGTTCATTACGTGGATTTAACCATAATCGACCAATGCTGTCCTCGGTTAAAACAACTTTTCTGCAAAACTTCATCCCGTTTCAATGGATCAGCTCTTCGATTTGGGAGAGGTCCCCTGTTCTTGGAATTAGAAGTACTCTCAATAAGCAAGCCCTTTCATTGTATGGATCAGTGGTTAGACCCAGGAGAGGTTGTTAACCTCCTATCTAATTGCTTTAAGCTGCGAAAACTTATCCTGCTTTCCTGTTACAGATTTAAGAAGGCTCACTTGGAAGCCATTCTACGTAAGAATCCACTGGTGTGTCTGCAAATGATTGGAATACGGTCTCGCTATTTGAAATTGGAAGGAGACATTACAGGTGGAAGTATATTAAGTGTTCTGGAAGATATTGGATTGGCAATATAGTAAATGCATATGACTTTCATAAATGTATATTGGATAAAAAGTGAGTCACGGTTATACGATATTCAGTCATATACTGCAGAGCCTTAAAGCAATGGAGATTAGTACAACATGTAGGAGTTTTTCTTTGCCGGCAGTGTCCACTATATTTTCTCAAGTTTTTGGTTGATGTACACCTCAACATTATAAGCCTTAATAAATTAATAAATTTCATAATACATTGCATGTTTTTTTTTATAATTTTTTTTTTATCAAACTATCATTTTTCCAAACAGAATGGCGCACCATCTAACTGGGAACTGATAGTCGGGAGACTCTCGATCATCATTTTCCAGACAGATGGATAGGACATCATGGTCCGATCTCTTGGCCTTCAACCTACACTAGTGTTTATAAAAATCGCAACACCCTGATGGAATGGTCTAATCCATATGCAATTTGCAATATTTGCATACAATGGGTCAGAGTATAAATGATTAGATTTTCAGAGTAATTGCTTGAAAAAACACCATGGGTACCATATCAACAGCTGACAGACTTTGAAAGAGGACGCATAATTGGTCTGCGTGAAGCGGGATGGTCGTATCGTGACATTGCTGCTCGTGTAGACGTAATGCAACGACAATTATGCGTGCATGGAGGCAGTGGAGCGAAGAGAACAGGGCACACCGAAGACCAGGCTCAGGAAGACTCAGCACGACGACACCTCTATCGCATGTGTGTAGCAGATCGTACAGCCACTTCCACAGTGTTAGCACAACAGTGGGGTGCTACAGTAGGCAGGACAATGTCTGCTAGCACTGTACGATGCCGTTTGATTTCCAGAGGATTGATGGCACGAGTACCATTGTTGCGGATTCCTTTGGCTCAAAACCACCGGCGCCTCAGGTTGCAATGGGCCCATCGACACCAACAGTGGCAAGCTGAATGGCAACAAGTTGTGTTTTCGGATGAGTCAAGGTTTAACTTGCAGCACCATGACGGCAGGATACGAGTCAGAAGACATCGTGGCGAGCGCGACCTTCCAGAATGCATCCTGCAGCGTCATTTAGGACAAACGCCAGGGGTGATGGTGTGGGGTGCAATCGGCTACCATGGCCGTTCCCGTCTGATCAGAATCCATGGCAATCTGAAGAGTGACCGGTACATCAGGGAAGTTGTGCAACGCGAGGTCATCCCCTTCCTGCAGAACCTTCCAGGCGCTGTATTCCAACAGGACAATGCCCGACCGCACGTGGCCAGAAATGTCCTCGCCTTTTTCCAAGCACATCAGACGCCCTTGTTCCCCTGGCCTGCTCGTTCACCAGAACAAGCGAACATGTGTGGGACAGGGTTGCTCATCGATTGGCTCGTCAGACTCCTGCAGCAGCAACTGTGGATGAAGTGTATACCCGTGTAGACAGAGCATGGCAGGACATTCCCTAGGCCCTTATTCAGAGGTTGTTTGACTCAATGCCACGACGTTTAGAGGCTGTAATTGCATCCCACGGTGGTTTCATCCGATACTAATGTGACAATAAAACGCATTGTATTGACCTGAAAATCTAATGGTTTCTTTTCTGACCCATGATATGCAAATGCTCCAAATTTAATTCCATCAGGGTGTTGCGATTTTTATAAACAGTAGTGTATTTCTCATTTTCCCTCCATCCAGGGACCTAACTCGTCGGCCATTCTGGCTCTGGTTGGTTGGATTCTGTAATTATTCTTAATTAAATGAAATAAATGAAATGATCACTGCGCTCCAAAAAAAAAGAATAATTTTTCACATCCATAAAACGTATTTTCACGTCATGAAAATGTAAATTCGTTTCAATAAAACGTAATTTTAATTCAAGAAAATGTAACCTAAACTGTTCTTCTTTTTCAGCAGATTCATGTTGAAAATTTACAGTAACAGTAAAAAAAATTCATATTTTGAATTATAATGAAACAATAGAGACTTTTTGCAACCTCAAACGATATGCGAAATACGAAAGGCGAAATGCAATAGGTGGCATTTTGGTAATGTGACTGCCATGTGCCGTTTGGTCATGCCAGGTTTTGTCGAACGAAATACGAAAATTCTAAAAAATTTCGTTGCCACCTTTGGTAACCAAATTTGTCGTCGCGCATGCGTGCTGCGCGCAACCTCCACGCTCTGACAGCAAGTTCCTCGCGTTAACCAACATGGCTTCCGACGAGGAAACTGCTTCGCAGTTATATTTAGACATACTGTATTATAGACTATAATAGCTTTAAATTTTAATAGTACTTACTTCTCCTTGCTGCTATGATGCTGAGAATCAGATATCAGAGTGAGCTGAGCAGTGTAGAAGTAAAATCTGATGTTGGCAGTATTGATAATCTGGAATTTCTCTTTTTCGCATTTCTCTTTTCGCATTTCTTATTTCGCGGGTGCAAAAACTCTCAAAACGAAATACGAAAGGAGAAAGATGAAATGTCACCTTTCGCATTTCGCATATCGTTAGAGGTTGCAAAAAGTCTCTAATATACAGTTTTATTTCTAAAATGAACAAATAAGATAATAGATTATAACAGTAAGAAAAACAGTGAGTGCTCTATTATAACAGTAAAACAGTAAGTGTTTAATATAATTGCCACTAGATGGCGCCAAATTATAAATTATATTTTCTTGAAACGAATTTACATTTTTACTAGAGGCAGGATTTTTCTAAGTTTCGAAGGCGAGCAGGCTTACAGCCTGTGAAATTTATGTTTTGAGGATTATAGGTATTCTTCTTGGAAGAAATGGATGCATTCAAATAATTGCCATTGAGAATCATTCTATTTTATATTGGTTTGTCTTAACTAATTCATTACCTCTTTTCTGGAACTCACTGAGGTTCATCCATGTCACCACCTTCGCCAGCACCGAGTTTTTATAATTGATGAAAATATGAAAGAAAATTCCACAGCCTGGGTTCGAACCAGAACTCACCGTGCAGAAGCGCCAACCAATTTCGCCAATGGCTGTGGAATTTTCTTTCCTATTTTCATCAATTCTTTAAACATCTGAGATTTGGCGTGGGAAAAAATCCTCTTTAGATTATTATTTACTTATTTTCACCGAGTTTTTAGTCAGGTCGTCGATAAATGCCCTCTATCTTAACCAAAGACTGTCGCGACGATGTCGGGTCTATGTACCGAAGTTTCGTACAGGAGCCAGCTGTCTTGTTATTTCAGTCCAATTTGGATTGCATGTAAATGTGATGAAGAGATCCTGGTAGTTTTGCTGCAATGCACATTTGCTCCCGGTAAATGACGTAGGTAGAACACAGGCCTTTCCTGCTTTCAAATTAAAGTTTTGAACAGCTTGATTTTGAATAATCCATTAAGCCAACACTAAGTCTTCCGATTTTAGCCGGCCTCCTTCAGTTTTTAAAACGCGTCCACAATACTGTATACTGCTGAGTGAGTTTTCCCACCTGCAACACCGGATTAAACAGTCCTGGCCTTTCGTACAGTTTGTAGGAATAGAAGGCTAACATGCTGAGTTTCGTCCCTTCAATGCTCCTGAATTTTATCTTCCAGTCTTCTTCTCCAGAAGACACAGCAACGAGTAGGTCATTGGATCACAATTCGGACTCTAAATCGATGTGTAGCAAGTTGTTCCCCGTGCATAGATCTCGCTTAAATGGTGGTTGGTTCTCCAATGTCGGCTTCAAACACTGCTGCTACCGCATCGACAGTTGGCAAATTTTATCTTCTGTGATCGCGCTGTATTATCGACATTTAAACGTTTCCCGACATCCTTCATCATCTTGTACGCACGTGCAAAAGGGTTGATATTTCTGATGTTCCTGTGAAATTTCTGTTTTGAGGATCAGAACCGTATACGTTGAAAGTGCGAAGGCAACACAAATTCATGCACCGGTGATAACAAAAAGGAATTGGTATAACTACAATTATGATATGACCATTAGATTAGGTTTACTTTATTTTTACTCAGAGCAAAAATGTTGTGTAGTGTATTTTTACATTTGAGCACCATTCCATTTACCTTAGAAATGTACATCAGTGTTAATTTACAAATAGGTACATGCTAATTATCTTACAAAATTTCACAGAATACAGAGTTATAAATATAACTATTAGGATCATTGGAGAATACTTTTCCTTGCTTGAAACATGATCTAAACTGAAATCAAAAAGTCTGCTTTGTTTACCCGCGGCATGTAAACAAAGCAGAGTGAACAATTGTTGTCAGCTTCGCTTCCGCAGTGGCACGCGAGGAGTGAACAATTGTTGTCAGCTCCTAGACAGAAGGCCTGATAATGGAAACGTAATACATTGTTGGCAAGGCATGTTAACCAATGACGTATATTAAAGATAGACTCCGAATCCTATTGTTGTAACTTGAAGCAAATTGGGAAGCTCCATGCCCAGAACTGTCATGGCTGAAAGTGAGTGAAGATGATGCAAAACACATGGCTAAACACCAGAGTAGCTGATTAATAATTCTTTCACACGCCGATCACGGAGTGAGAAGTTTATCTTTTCGTTTACTTTGTATTTGAAGTATTTTATTATTATATTTTATAAACAATTTTTCGATCATGGTTTCAATTTCAATTTCGTTTCGATTGTCTTTTTACGTATTTTTGATTTATTTTTGTGGAAAATGATTCCTGATCCTTTTTCTTGTCTGTTTGTCAGAACAACTTTGAATAATGGTCTTGAATTAATAATTCCTCGGTGCAAAATCTTCAAAAACAAAGCAGCCAGACAGCTAATTCCTCCACGGCTCACTCCTGCCCAGAACTATCATGGCTCAATTTGCTTCACTTTTTGCCGCTGTTAACAATAGGATTCGGAGTCTATCTTTAATATACCTCATTGATGTTAACAAAGCAGAGTGAACAATTGTTGTCAGTTCCGTCTCGTGTACCACTTCAGACTTTAGAGAAAAAAAGATGATGTGAAACTACATCAATAATATAGTAAAATAATTATGCTGTACATAGTATAATATGGAAAAATCAATAAACATAAATAAAAAGGAACTAAAAGGAGAAGAGCGACGAGATCTTTCATCCTGGCCTCAGGCACAGCCTACTATATAGATAACAGCCTGTTCAATCGACAGTTTCCAAGTTTCACCGCAGTAAAGGAGGAGGGCGCTTTTAAGTAGGGTGAAGAAAGCCTTTTTAGCATTGAAAAAGCCTTACCACTGCTACCATTCTATTGTTTTCTATTGGTTAGCCTACAAACAGGCTGCATATTTACATATATATATAATCTTATTTAATACTTAATCTTATGTTTATTATTATAATCTTATATAAATAATCTTATATAAATATATAATCTTAATTTTATATATTAATATATCAATCTTATATAATTGTTAAAAAAAAATTTATAACATGTCACGTTTTTTATTTGAAAAGTAACATTCTTTGGCTTGTTAATGGTGCATATTAATTAATATTTAGGAATATTGTTTCATTTTGACACTTAAAAAGACTTGATCAGCTGTAGCTCTGTGCATAAGTAAACACGGTTGTTACCAAGGTTTTCCCTCGCTAAAAGCGCCCTCACATGAGAAGTCGTAGAACTAAGGCGGTCTTAAGATTTCAGTGGAAATCATGTCGATTGAACAGGCTGACGGCTGTGCCTCAGCTCATCTGGCTTGCTTAAGGGCCCTCCTCGTCGCTCTTCTCCTTTTAGTTCCTTTTTATTTATGTTTATTGATTTTTCATTATTATACTATGTACAGCAGATGAAAAATACCACAATTATTATTATACAATTGATTCAAAGATATCTGCATAATATCTATTGATGTGAATGTTTATTTTTCAATATAAAAATAGGCTTTTTAAGCGAAACTACATTTTATTGATATGAAAAATTACTTTAATGATCAAAAATTACATTTTATTCATCAAAAAAGCAGTAAAGTAAGTGTTTAATATATTTGCCACTAGATGGAGCTAACTTCTCCAGGTCTTACACGCAGGTAATATACATGCGACTAGCCGCAGGAATGATTTCGCTCTCTGATTGGTGTAAATACAACGTCGCTGCTCCATCCTTTGGTGGAAAATGCAAGTCAATACGTGTTCCCAAAGCGCAGCACTGAAGCTCGATCGGCGAGATGTAGAGACTTAAATAATATCGTATTAAATAAATAAATCAATTAATAAATAAAATTAATACCGTATTACACAGAATACAAAAGCTAGTAAAATATCTCGTAGGCCGTGGGCTTCCTTTCCTTTTTTCGAATGCAAATTTATAAAAATAAACTTGTATGCTTTCCGAGAAGTAATTTTCTAAATACATTTTTATAATGTTTAAATTTATGTGTTAAGAAAATAAAACATTTTTATTAGCATTTTCAGTTTTGGAATAGCCATGGATTAAATAACATTAAAAGATTCTGGATTAAAAGTTTTAGCTTAAGCAGTGGCGGATCTAGAATTTGGTCA
>JAHWFO010022019.1:0-14328 GCA_023313115.1 Rhysida immarginata
ACTGATGACAATTGTAGCCCCAGACGGACCCCTTAATTTCTTGTTGACGAACTCTATGCAGACTTTAAACCTAAAGTGAAAAGAAAAAAGAAGGAAATACTAATAAAAAAGATTAATAAGGAAAAATTAAGTAAGAAGTAGAATAAAGAGAAAGACGTTTACCCAATTGATGAGACTTACCTGGAGTAATCACTTCAATCCAGGACTAGAAAAGATAAAGACAAACTAAAATAAGAAAACCGTCGACGTTGATATTGAGATGATAGACTCATAAATAATCCCTTGAGGGTGTAGTAAACATCAATTAATTTATTACGACTAAAATTTAGTTTAAAGAAAAATACTTACCAGATGTGATTTTAGGAGAAACTGATACGATCGAAAAAACAACCGTTTCCCGATAACGACAAAAGAAATAATTAAGACTCAAATTTTGTTTAAGAGAACTTATTTGTGCGATATCAATTTTTACGGACATTTACTTATGTTTTCAAGACGAAGTTGATCTCAATATTTTAGGGAAAGACAATAGAATCAACTTTTATTACTTGTCATTTTAATTAATTGCTTGTTGACTTTTTTTCTTTTATTTGACCTCAACTCCTGTGAGCTGCCTGATCTATTTAATTATTGTTTTAGAGCTAATCTCTTGATAATAAACGTTATCCTTCACAGGTCTTTAGGAGGGACCAACCAATTACGTCTGATACTTATTTCCCAATACGAACTAAAGATCTTATTTAATAGAATTGCGAGTCGCTGGTTTGATCTGTACTCCCGATCAAGAATAGGGATGCTACAATATATAGATAGATACTAGCAAAGGTACCCGGCCTTGCCCAGGATGATTACACTTGTAGGTAAACAGAACAATCTCAAAAAATTAAATTATAACTCCCAAATCTATATATATAATTTCGTTGTATGTCCGGATGTATGTATGTATATCCAATTCTCTTTCCAGAGCTTTCTGAAGCCGTCTGATATCGCAGAAAGCTGAAATTTGGCATAGTTAAAGTATTTTTGCTCCGTTGGTGCAGGACGGAGCCAGATTTTTGATTTTCGGTTTGTGGGCGGTGGGCGTGGCTTTGGAATTTTGTTCGACACTAAAATTTAGGTCGATTTGATACATTTTTAGGGTCAATTATGACAAAAAACGTCGTAGGATACTTCGTAATGCCGTCAATAAAGTTCAAGGTCAAACCCTGGATAAGGTGGGGATATATTTACCAAAACCAGTTTTTGGTCACGGGCAATTGTACGTTGCCTTTTCAAGAGTGAAAAACAAAAATGATGTAAAGGTAAAGGTGAAACATGTAGATGGAAAACAGGGTATGCTAAAAAAGGGTTCCAATTCAGTTTTTTCAAAAAATATTGTTTTTAAAGAAGTATTATGAATTATAGTGAAAATAATGTCCAGAACTATGTTTAAGTGTTTTCTGTTTGTACATTTTCTAAATAACAGGAATTCTATGTATAGTTACAAATTGAAACTTATTAATTTGCACAAACTTTGCCTTGCATTGTTGGCCATGAGATATATATTGAGTGCAGGGTGTGAATTGAGTGTTGACACCATTGTTGTTACCTATTGTTCCATAATTTTTCCTTGCATTGTTGGTTATGAGATACATATTGTTGGTCCATACAGAGCGTTTGTGAATTGCGTGATGATACCTATTGTTGCACAAACTTTGCTTTGCATTGTTAGTCATGAGATATTTCTCATTAATATGCCTTGCCATAACCATGAATATCGATTTTTAATAATCATTTTTTCTACTTCAGATTTCGAAAAAATAATAATTATTGATAAAAAATCGCTATTTCTCATATTAATGAGAAATATTTCATGACCAACAATGCAAGACAAAGTTATTGCAACAATAAGTATCAACAATGGTATCAACATGCAATTCACAAACACTCTGCACGGACCAACAATATACATCTCATTACCAACAATGCAAATAAAAGTTTGTGCAACAATAGGTATCAACAATGGTGTCAACACGCAATGCACCAACACTATGCAAGGATCAACAATATATGTCTCATGACCAACAATGCAAGGCAAAGTTTGTGCAACTACAGGCCCGTCGTGTTCGCATCAACAATGGTCTCAATGCGCAATTCACCAATAACAATGGGCACAATATTATTCAAAGAATTATAACAATGAACATAAAATGATGATGCAAGGACAGAACATTCTTTTCCAAGAATTATAAATATGAACATAAAATGATGATCCAATATGGATAAGTTTCAATTGGAATGATGATGCAATGTTATTCAGGTTTTTCTTAGAAAAGAGAGTTCTAAGTACGTAAAAATTTCTTGAAAATCTTTAAAAATGATCAGTAACTGGAAATAATGAACAGTTAGCAGACTATTGAGAATGAGTGGAAAGACGACAGAGGAAGCATTCCTTAAGCTACGTGCTTTATTGTGCAAATAAGAAGCAAGTAAATAGAAGAATCGGTGACTGCTAGACTACACAAAGTGATGAATGGCCAAGTTTTGCTTCAACACATCAAGAGAACAGTGGAAATTGCAACAACATCAAGTGCACATCTGAAGTAAGATTACGTGAGTAAGAAATTATTGGAGAGGTCCATCCATTGTGAGCGTTTAAAATTTTTTTTTGAATTTTCATTATGAATTTTTACTATATTAATTCTAAGCATTTTCATGTGTTTATTTTTAAGATATTGCAAAATTGAATTTAATTTTTTGAGATTGTTCTGTTTACCTACAAGTGTAATTATCCCGAGCAACGCCGGGTACCTTTTTTATTCTTTCTATATATATAAAGAAGGATGTATTTTTGTTTGTGGGTTTGTTTGTGGGTTTGCTTGCTTGTTTGTTTGTTTGTTTTTTATACAAATCTACAGGTTTATTCCGATCTTGATAAAATTTCGCATACATGACCTTCAAAGCATGACGAAGGTCACTGTCTACCTCAGATTTCGAAAAAATAATAATTATTGATAAAAAATCGATATTCATGGTTATAGGAGGGAATATTAATGAGAAATATCTCATGACCAACAATGCAAGACAGAAATATCTCATGATCAACAATGGTCTCAATGCGCAATTCACCAATAACAATGGGCACAATATTATTCAAAGAATTATAACAATGAACATATAATGATGATGCAAGGACAGAACATTCGTTTCCAAGAATTATAACAATGAACATAAAATGTAGATGCAATGATAGAAAGTTCTTTTCAAAGAAATATAACAATGAACATAAAATGATGATGCAATGTCAGAACATTCGTTTCCAAGAACTATTAACAATGAACAGCAAATGGATATAATAGAAGATATCGATAGGGCAGTCTCTCTCGATGAGGCAAAGGAGGTACACATGTCTTCCTTCAGCTCCCTAACAAGCGTTCAGACGATTGGGAAAAGTGTGTGTGTTCTTTGTGTATGTGTGTGTGTATTTGTGTGTCTGGCACCTTTGAGCAGTGCATAACCTAAAAAATACATCAACTCGAATCATCAAACCAAAAAAGCATACGATTTATCTGTGTTGTGCTATTTAATAATCGTTCGAAGGAACCATATTAATTCATACATATCTTAATGCCACTAAAGAAAAGAAATAGCATTGGTCAGAGAAACCCTGCAGCTAAGAGACAAAAAATTATTCGGGCGTCAGAGACACCTGAACAACGGGAGCTTCATCTCGCAGCAAGAGTGTATGCAAGCAAAGTTTGTGCAACAAAAGGTATCAACAATGGTATCACCACGCAATTCACAAACACTCTGCATGGACCAACAATATATATATCATGACCAACAATGCAAGGCAAAGTTTGTGAAACAATAGGCCCGTCGTGTTCGCATCAACAATGGTATCAACGTGCAATTCACCAATAACAATGAGCACAAAATGATGATGCAATGATAAAGCAATCCTTTCCAAGAATTATAAAAATGAACATAAAATGATGATCCAATATGGATGAGTTCAATTTGAATGATGATCCAATATGGACAAGTATCAATTTGAATGTTATTCAGGTTTTTCTTAGAAAAGAGAGTTCTAAGTACTTAAAAATTTCTTGAAAATCTTTAAAAATGATCAGTAACTGGAGATAATGAAGAGTTAGCAGACTATTGGAATGAGTGGAAAGACGACAGAGGAAGCATTCCTTAAGCTCCGTGCTTTATTGTGCAAATAAGAAGCAAGTAAATAGAAGAATCGGTGACTGCTGGACTACACAAAGTGGTGAATGGCCAAGTTTTGCTTCAACACATCAAGAGAACAGTGGAAATTGCAACAACATCAAGTGCACATCTGAAGTAAGATTACGTAAGATATTATTGGAGAGGTCCATCCATTGTAAGCGTTTAAAATTTTTTTTTGAATTTTCATTATGAAGTTTTACTGTATTAATTCTAAGCATTTTCATGTGTTTATTTTTAAGATATTGCAAAATTTAATTTAATTTTTTGAGATTGTTCTGTTTACTTACAAGTGTAATTTCCCGCGCAACGCCGGGTACCTTTGCTATTCTTTCTATATATATAAAGAAGGATGTTTGTTTGTTTTGTGGGTTTGTTTGTGGGTTTGCTTGCTTGTTTGTTTGTTTGTGTTTTATACAAATCTACAGCTTTATTCCGATCTTGATAAAATTTCGCATACATGACCTTCAAAGCATGACGAAGGTCACTGTCTACCTCAGATTTCGAAAACATAATAATTATTTATAAAAAATAAATATTCATGGTTACAGGAGGGAATATTAATGAGAAATATATCATGACCAACAATGCAAGACAAAGTCTTTGCAACAATAAGTATCAACAATGGTATCAACACCCAATTCACAAACACTCTGCACGGACCAACAATATATATCTCATGACCAACAATGCAAATAAACGTTTGTGCAACAATAGATATCAACAATGGTGTCAACACGCAATGCACCAACACTATGCAAGGATCAACAATATGTGTCTCATGACCAACAATGCAAGGCAAAGTTTGTGCAATATAGAATTCAACGCATAGAAGTCCTGTTATTCAGGCTATTCTTAGAAAAGAGAATTCTTAGTACTTAACAATTTCTTGAAAATCTTTAAAAATGATCAGTAACTGGAGATAATGAGTTAGCAGATTATTGAGAAAGAGTGGACAGACGAGAGAGGAAGCACTCCTTTAGCTCTGTGCTGTATTCAGCAAATGGTAAGCAAGTAAATTGAAGAAACGGCGACCGCTAGACTACACAAAGTGATGAATGGCCAACTTTTGCTTCAACACATCGAAAGAAGAAAAGAAAGTGCAACAACATCAAGTATACATCTAAAGTAAGATTACGTGAGTAAAAAACTATTTAGACTAGAAGGCATCCTTGGAGAGGTCCATCCATTGTTAGCCTTTAAAAAATTTTTTTTTCGATAAATAAAGTCCCGGTATATCACCTATAATGGATTTTTTCAGTTAAGAGGTAAATTCCTGTCTTTCGGATTTTTCTTAGAATGGATAGTTACTTCGCTCTATATTGTAGTGATTGAGTTATTATTTAACCAATTTGGAGGTTTAATTTATCTTTTTGAGGTTGTTCTGTTTACCTACAAGCGTAATAATCCCAGGCAATGCCGGGTCCTCTGCCAGTATATATAGAAAGAAGAGCGATATTTGTGGGGTTTCTGGGTGGATTTATTTGTTTCTTATACAAATCTACAGGTTTATTCTGATCTTGATGAAATTTTGCATACTTGACCTTCAAAGCATGAGGAAGGTCACAGTCTACCTCAGATTTCGAAAACCAATAATTATTGATAAAAAATCGTTATTCATGGTTATGGTAGGGAATATTAATGAGAAATTTCTCATGACCAACAATGCAAGAAAAAGTTTGTGCAACAGTAGTTATCAACAATGGTGTCAACATGCAATGCACCAACTATGCAAGATTCAACAATTTTTTTTTCATGACCAACAATGCAAGGCAAAGTTTGTGCAAAATAGATGAATTTCTATTTGTAACACTGCATAGAATTTCTGTTATTCAGACTTTTCTTAGAAAAGGGAGTTCTTAGTACTTAACAATTTCTTGAAAATCTTTAAAAATGATCATTAACTGGAGATAATGGAGAGTTAGCAGACTATTGAGAAAGAGTGAAAAGACGAGAGAGGAAGCAATCTTTTAGTTCCGTGCTGTATTGAGCAAATGATAAGCAAGTAAATAGAAGAATCTGCGACCACTAGACTACACAAAGTGATGAATGGATAAGTTTTGCTTCAAAACATCGAGAGAAGAAAGGGAATTGCAACAACATCAAGTGTACATCTAAAGTAAGATTACGTGAGTAAGAAATTATTTAGACTTTTAGAGGTCCATCCATTAAAAAAAAATTTTTTTGAATTTTTATTAAGAATTTTTACTATATTAATTTTCTAATAACATATTATTTTTTTTATCGCCTGTCCTATTTCGTAGCACAGTACATCCAAAGATTTCAGAAAAATACATTTTGACTATATTCTGTGGGAATGTGTATATTTTGGAACTTAAGATGCTGATAATAAATTATTGATAATGAGCATAAAGTGATGATGCAGTGAAAGAGGCAGCGTCTATTGATGAGGCAAGGGAGTCACGCGTGTCTCCCTTGAGTTCCCTATCAAACGTCCAGACAACTGGCAAAAATTTATGTCTGGAAAGGGAATAGAAAGAACGAGTATTGGTCAGAGAAACTCTGCAACTAAAACAGAAAAAGCTATACAGGCATTTGAAACATCTGAACAACGGGAGGTTTGAATAGAGCAAGAGGGTATAAGAGCTTCATTGTCAAGGGCAAGAAAAAGCTGGTAGAATAGATAGTCTCTTTGCTCTGTGTTGTATTGATTGAGTTATTATTTAACCAATTGTGAGTTATAATTTAATTTTTTGAGATTGTTCTGTTTACCTACAAGTGTAATTACCGGGTAAATTAGTTTATTAATACATAAAAAATCACTGCCCGAGCTTATAATGCGTGAAGTCATGAACTGAATGTTACAAGACAGATTTAATCGAATCAACAGTGGCGAAATGATCCAGTGACACTATGCTGATTTCAATGTGATGAATCACAAGTCGAATATGGGGTGAAACGAATGACTTTTAACAATGTACTGAATGTATCATATTGACAGTGTCAAGATGATTGGGTCAAAATGAATGTGATGAATTCATTGCATCGAAAAAGATTGAGACCAAACGAACAGTGACAAACCGATCTATTACTATTATTTAGTACTAGCAGAGGACCCGGCCTTGCCCGGTATAATTATACTTATTGGTAATCAGAACAATCTCAAGATAATTCCAAATTGGTTAAATAACCCAATCAATACAACACAGAAGGAAGGGGCTATCCGTTCTCAGAAAAAGGCGAAAGATCGGAATTCCAGGTGATATACCAGGACTTTATTGACTTGCCTTGTTGACTTGCCTCAGATTAAAATGATATAAATCTTCACACCCGGGGAACATCACTGGATACTTTAGACCCAAGTTTTATCTGCCCTTGACGTAGAAGCCCTTATATCTTCTTGCTCTATTCAAAACTCCCTTTGTTCAGATCTTTCATACCCATAGTGATTTTGCTGTTTTAGCTGCAGAGTTTTTCTAACCGTTACTCGTTCGTTCTCTTTCCATTCCAGACACATAAATTTTTGGCAGTCGTCTGGATGTTTGATAGGGAGCTCAAGGGAGACACATGCGACTCCTTTTCCTCCTCAATAGACGCTGCGTTATTTATGTCCTGTCACTGCATCGTCATGTGATGCTCATTAATAATAATTCTTGGAAACAAACGTTCACTCATCGCATTCTCATCTCAGTTTCCAAAATATTCACATTCACCTAGAATATAGTCAAAATATATTTTTATGAAATGATTGGATCTTATGTGCTACCAAGTAAGCTAAGTGATAACCCCGGCATGGTTCTTTGTTTTTTGATTAACTTTTGAAATAAACACATGATAACACTTAGAATTATAAGAGTGAAAATTACTAATGAAAATTCAAAATAAAAAATTTCAAAGGCTCACAATGGCTCTTGAAGTAAGCCACTGCTACTCTAAATAATTTCATACTTATGTAATTTTAGTTTATATGTACACTTGATGTTGTTGCTATTCCCACTCTTCTCTCAATGTCTTGAAGCAAAACTTGGCCATTCATCACTTTTTGTAGTCTAGCAGTCGCCGATTCTTCTATTTACTTGCTTACCATTTGCTCAATACAGAACGGAACTAAAAGAGTGCTTCTTCTATCGTCTTTCCACTCTTTCTCAAAAGTCTGCTAACTCTTCATTATCTCCAGTTACTGATCAATTTTAAAGATTTTCAAGAAATTGTTAAGTACTAAGAACTCTCTTTTTTAAGAAAAGCCTGAATAACAGTTTTATGCATTGTTACAAATTAACCATATTTATATTGCACAAACTTTGCCTTGCATTGTTGATCGTGAGATATATATTGTTGGTCTTGTGCATAGTGTTGGTGCATTGCGTGTTGACACCATTGTTGATAACTATTGTTGCACAAACTTTGTCTTGCATTGTTGGTCATGAGATATTTTTCATTAGTATGCCTTGCCATAGCCATCATTATCTATTTTTTATCAATAATTTTTTTTTTTTTTGTAATCTGAGGTGGACAGTGACCTTCCTCATGCTTTGCAGGTAAAGTATGCAAATTTCATCAAGATCAGAATAAAACTGTAGATTTGTATAAATAACATACAAACCCACAAACAAACATCCTTCTTTATATATAAAGAAACACTAGCAGACGTACCTGGCATTGCCTGGATAATTACACATGTAGATAAACAGAGCAATCTCAAAAAATTATATTATAACTCACAATTGGTTAAATAATAACTCAATCAATACAACACAGAGCAAAGGGACTATCCATTCTACGAAAAATACGAAAAAAAGGAATTCTAGGTGATATACAAGGATTTTATTTAAACTCTTTTTGACTTGCCTCACCATTGCAGAGCATCACCAGATACTTTAGATTCAAGATTTTCTTGCCCTTGATGTAGAAGCTCTTATACCTTCTTGCCCTATTCGAAACTCCCTTTGTTAAGATGTTTCAAATGCCCGGATAGCTTCTTCTGTTTTAGTTGCAGAGTTTCTCTGACCAATACTCGTTTTTTCTCTTTCCTTTCCAGACACATAAATTTTGGCCACCCGTCTGGATGTTTGATAGGGAGCTCAAGATGAGACGCGTCACTTCTTTGCCTCATCAATAGACACTGCCTAATTAATGTTCTGTCATTGCATCATCATTTTATGCATATTATTAATAATAAGTGGAAAAGTACGTTCAATCACCACAGAATATAGTCACCACAATCCAAAATATACACATTCCCACAGAATATAGTCAATGTGTATTTTTATGAAATGTTTGGATCTTATGTGCTAGCAAATATGCTAGGTGATAACCCTGGCGTGGCTCGGACTTTTTTTGGATTAAATTTTGCAATATCCTAAAAATAAACTCATGAAAACGCTTAGAATTAATAAGGTAAAAATTCTTAATGAAAATTCGAAATTTTTTTTTAAAGGCTCACAAAGGATGGACCTCTCTAAGGATGCCAAAGCTTGTCTAAATAATTTCTTAGTCATGTAATCTTACTTTAGATGTACACTTGATTGCAATTCCCACTCTTCTCTCGATGTCTTTTAGCAAAACTTGCCCATTCATCAGCTTGCGTAGTATAGCGGTCGCCTATTCTTCTATTTAATTGCTTACCATTTGCTCAATGAGCTAAAGGGGTGCTTCCTCCATCGTCTTTCCACTGTTTCTCAATAGTCTGCTAACTCTCCATTATCTCCAGTTACTGATCATTTTTAAAGACTTT
Organism: Rhysida immarginata; assembly: GCA_023313115.1. NCBI lineage: Eukaryota > Metazoa > Arthropoda > Chilopoda > Scolopendromorpha > Scolopendridae > Rhysida > Rhysida immarginata. The sequence continues at coordinate 9,908 of JAHWFO010022019.1, forward strand.
CAAGAAATTGTTAAATACTAAGACGTACAAATTGAAACTTATCTATATTGGACAACCTTTGCCTTTATTGTTGGTCATGAGATATACCGGGTGGTCATAAATTATTGAGCGCATTTTGACAGTGAATATTTTATTAACCAAGAAATGTACACACTTCTTGTGAACATCATTGAAAAGTACAACTCAAACAGTTTGTCAGGTGTCACTATCACCACCAGGCGGCAGCACTGTTTGGCATAGGAACACAAAACGCGAAAATGGCGACCGTGCAGCAGAAAGCAATGTGCGTTCTTTGGTTTCGTGAGCAGAAATCCGTGATAGCAGTTCAACGGCAATTCCGCTTGGAATACGGACAACCTGCTCCTGGAAAGGATTCCATAAAGCAGTGGTATCAGCAGTTTAAGGACACTGGAAGCGTAGCCCACAAGAAAGGTGCTGGTAGGCCTACCGTCAGTGAGGAAGTCATCGAGAAGGTGCGAGATGCGTTCCAACGGAGCCCTACGAAGTCAACTCGGCGCGCCAGCTTGGAATTGCGAGTCCCACGATTTACGGTGATGAAAGTGATGCATAAGCGTTTGAAATTGTATGCCTACAAAGTTCAGATTGTTCAGGAACTAAAGCCCGACGATAAACCGCAACGGTTTGCATTCGCGGAGCTCATTCTGCACAAAATTGATGTGGACAACACGTTCTTGGATAAAGTGGCTTTCTCAGATGAGTCAACATTTCATGTTTCCGGGCGTGTGAACAGACAACTGTCGCATTTGGGGATCAGAGAACCCTCATGAAGTCCGTGAACATGTTAGAGACAGTCCAAAGGTCAATGTGTGGTGCGTGTTGACTGTCAATGAAGTGATTGGACCATTCTTCTTCACAGAGCAGTCGGTGAATAGCATCACGTACCTTGACATGCTGCAATGTTATGCTATACCGCAGCTTGAACAACGACCACCAGATGTTATTTTTCAACAGGATGGTGCACCGCCACCTGGATGAACAATTTCCTGGTCGTTGGATTGGCCGCGGGGGGCCGATTTCATGGCCTCCGCGATCTCCTGACATCACACCACTCGATTTTTTCTTGTGGGGATATGTAAAGGGCCGCGTGTACTCCAGCAAAGTGCGTGATCTTGATGAATTGAAGGAAAGGATTGTGGCCGTCATTGCAACAGTGACACATGAAATGCTGCAGAATACGTGGCGTGAAATCGAATATCGAATGGATATTCTGCGAGTCACTGCAGGAGCACACGTGGAAGTGCTGTAACTTCGGAATATTATGGAAAAAAACTGTTTGAGTTGTACTTTTCAATGATGTTCACAAGAAGTGTGTACATTTCTTGGTTAATAAAATATTCACTGTCAAAATGTGCTTAATAATTTATGACCACCCTGTATATTGTTGATCCTTGCATTGTTGGTTATAGAATATATATTGTTGGTTTGTGCAGAGTGTTTGTGAATTGTGTCTTGATACCATTGTTGATAAGCATTGTTGCACAAACTTTGCCTTGTATTGTTGGATATGAGATATTTCTCATTAATATGCCTTGCCATAACCATGAATATCGATTTTTTATCAATAATTATTATTTTTTCGAAATCTGAGGTAGACAGTGACCTTCCTCATGCTTTGAAGGGCAAGTATACAAAATTTCATTAGGATCGGAATAAAACTGTAGATTTCTATAAAAAACAAATTTCCTACATATAGTTAAAAATTCGCAATTCTTTTTTCATTAGCAAAGGTACCCGGTGTTGCCCGGGATAATTACCCTTGTAGTTAAACAGAAGAATCTCAAAAAATTAAATTAAATTTTGGAATATGTTAAAAATCAACACATGAAAACGCTTAGAATTAATACAGTATAAATTCTTAATGAAAATTCGAAATTTTTTTTTTAAAGGCTCGCAATGGCTCGACCTCTCCAAGCATGCCACTGCTAGTCTAAATAATTTTTTATTCACGTATTCTTACTTCAGATGTACACTTGATGTTGTTGCAATTCCCTTTCTTCTCTCGATGACTTGAAGAAAAACTTGGCCATTCATCACTTTGTGTAGTCTAGTGGTTGCCCATTCTTCTATTTACTTGCTTCCCATTTGCTCAATACAGCACGGAGCTAAAGGAGTGCTTCCTCTCTCGTCTGTCCAGTCTTTCTCAATAGTCTGCTAATTCATTATCTCCAGTTACTGATCATTTTTAAAGCTTTTCAAGAAATTGTTAAGTATTAAGAATTCTCTTTTCTAAGAATAGCCTGAATAACAGGAATTCTATGCATCGTATTCTATATTGCACAAACTTTGCCTTGCATTGTTGGTCGTGAGACATATATTGTTGATCCTTGCATGGTGTTAGTGCATTGCGTGTTGACACCAATTTTGATACCTATTGTTACACAAACTTTTATTTGCATTGTTAGTCATGAGGTATATATTTTTGGTCCGTGCAGAGTGTTTGTGAATTGCATGTTGATACCATTGTTGATACTTATTGTTGCAAAAACTTTGTCTTGCATTGTTGGTCATGAGATATTTCTCATTAATATGCCCTGGCATAACCATGAATATCGATTTTTTTATCAATAATTATTATTTTTTCGAAATCTGAGGTAGACAGTGACCTTCTTCATGCTTTGAAGGTCGTGTATGCGAAATTTTATCAAGATCGGAATAGAACTGTAGATTTGTATAAAAAACAAACAAACAAACCCACAAACAAACCCACAAACCCATAAACAAACAAACATCCATCTTTATATAGATCTATATGAAGAAGGATGTTTGTGGGTTTGTTTGTTTGTTTTTTATACAAATCTACAGTTTAATTCCGATCTTGATAAAATTTCGCATACATGACCTTCAAAGCACGAGGAAGGTCACTGTCTACCTTAGATTTCGAAAAAATAATTATTATTGATAAAAAATCGATATTCATGGTTATGGCAGGGCATATTAATGAGAAATATCTCATGACCAACAATGCAAGACAAAGTTTTTGCAACAATGGTATCAACACGCAATTCACAAACACTCTGCACGGACCAACAATATATATCTCATGACCAACAATGCAAATAAAAGTTTGTGCAACAATAGGTATCAACAATGGTGCAAACACGCAATGCACCAACACTATGCAAGGATCAACAATATGGCAATATGGCTATGGCAAGGCATACTAATGAAAAATATCTCATGACCAACAATGCAAGGCAAGGTTTGTGCAATATAGAATTCAATGCATAGGATTCCTGTTATTCAGGCTTTTCTTAGAAAAGTGAATTCTTAGTACTTAATAATTTCTTGAAAATCTTTAAAAATGATCAGTAATTGGAGATAATGAGAAAGAGTGAAAGACTTGAAATGATAGAGGAAGCACTCCTTTAGCTCCGTGCTGTATTGAGCAAATGGTAAGCAAGTAAATAGAAGAATCGGCGACCGCTAGACTACACAAATTGATGAATGTCCAATGTTTGCTTCAAGTCATCGAAAGAAGAAAGGAAATTGCAACAACATCAAGTGGACATCTAAAGTAAGATTACATGAGTAAAAAATTATTTAGACTAGAAGGGATCCTTGTAGAGGTCCATCCATTGTGAGCCTTTAATAATTTTTTTTACGGTAAATCAAGTACCGGTATATCACCTAGAATGGATTTTTTCAGTGAAGAGCTAAATTCCTGTCTTTCGGATTTTTCTTAATATGTATAGTCCCTTCGCTCTATATTGTAGTCATTGAGTTATTATTTAACCAATTTGGAGGATTAATTTAGCTTTTTGAGGTTGTTCTGTTTACCTACAAGCGTAATTATCTCGGGCAATGCCGGGTCCTCTGCTAGTTATGTATATAGAAAGATTTTGGAAATTTGTTATTATACGAGGTTCGTCCAGAAAGTAAGTTCCGTTTCAATTTATCTCCGCTGCAGCGCTGCGATCGCTGTTCCACATATGCGCCATAGACGCTCTGTATCAAGGAGAAGAAACGTGCACCATTTGGAGATTGCTGTTAGTCACGTACGCTTTGTTGTGCTTGTTTACAATGTCAGTGTTGATTGAAAATCCCGCCGCTTGTGAAATCAGATCTGTGATTCGTCTTCTGAATGCGAGGAAAGTGAAACCAAGTGAAATTTGTCGGCAAATCTGCGATGTTTACGGACAAAATGTGATGAGTGATTCAATGGTGAGAAGATGAGTCCGACAGTTCAATGACGGACGTAGTGACGTGCACGATGAAAAACGAAGTGGGCGTCCATCTTTGGTTACAGAAGAACTGGTTCACGCGATTGATGACAAGATCCACGAAAACCGAAGGTTTACAATTAGTGCTCTCGCTATGGAATTTCCCCAAATCTCACAATCACTAATTCATGACATTGTTACCGAAAAACTGAAATTTCGTAAACTTTGCTCACGTTGGGT
>JAHWFO010022075.1:0-15136 GCA_023313115.1 Rhysida immarginata
ACTTAAAATGACATTTTCACAAAAAATATATCTGATATTACACTCGAGAGATTTCTTTTACACCATAAAATCACTGTAATTTTCTTCCATTTAACAACCAGTCACTTCTGGATGCGGCGCTCCAATCTTTGTTAGTATTGCCTTCTCGCAACCTCGTTGCATCTGGCATGTTGTCGCTAAGCGAAGGCAGCGATCTTCTGGAAACGCCCAATCGGCGACCTTTTCCCGGAAATGCGTTGCTGTTTTCTTGTAGTTCTATTGCTCTCAGCCTTTTGTTTTCTTTTCTTGCCCTTGTTTTGAACGGACTTCGCTGTGGGTTTGGTGGCTGAACATCTTTGGATATAGGCGGTAGCTTAAAGGATCCCAAGGCCAGGCCATTGATCATTAATGAGAGGCTGTCGATGGGTAATTCGGTGTCTCTAGTAAAAATTTGTATTAAGTGAATTAGGGGTTCTTAATCAACTGTATCAGGTGTTATTGGAAAATCCCCAAATCGGATGGAAAAAGTCTAGATAGGTCACCCAAGCTCTGATGGAGACAGTTTGGTTTTGCCTTTCACTGTTACGATCGCAAACAGCACATAACACAAAACCAGAAAAATACTCTGTAAAAATACAATAAGCTCTCATAGCACTTGGAAGACTGGTGCAAAAGGCAAGAACAAGCGACTTAGAAATCCTCTTTGACCAAGCCAGTCACAGCAATCACAATCTGGGAAAGTTCCAATAGCACTTCTAATAAAAAGGATTCGGAATTACACTGCTCTACCAATAATCTTCGGATTTTCTCAGTAGGTAGTGAATCGCGGGAAAATCTCATAAGGTGGCAAGTTTCACAGTGACAAAATATGATAATGATCATATTGCTTCCTGAAAAAATATCAGTTTTGGTTTTATTGAACAGCCTAGATATGTTTGATTTTGAGCTGAATTCACTTTTTGCATGGAAAAGATATAAAAAAAAATTGATTGAGAGCACATAGATCTTTTGCCCCCTCTAACTCCCATCCTCGTAATTCCGACCCCAGTGCACCAAACTAAATAGTAAAGATGAACATGCCCCTTTCTGAAAAGTTGATACGGCCGAGCGGAAATTGTCATATTTCTGCTTGAAAATCTTTAAAAATGACCAGTTACTGGAGATAATGGAGAGTTAGCAGACTATTAAAAAGAGCGGAAAGACGAGAGAGGAAGCAGTCCTTTAGCAAATGGTAAGTAGGTCAATAAGTGCTATTTGCGTGAAAAACAACCAACCTGATTTTGAAGTTAAGTTCACTTTTTTCTGGGGGAAATTACATAAAACTTATTTGATTACATTGTTAATTCCATCTCACAAGTTTCTTCATCGTTTTTCAAGATTGGTGACTTTATTTTTTTGTTTTTATTAAATTTTAATTTTACGATTTTCCCCATTAAAAGGAGACTACCCACATTTAAATTTAAAATTAATTGATTACAATTGAGAGTTATCTGGAGTACCTTTTACGTGAAAAACTACCAAAAAATTAACTGAGGGCTATATAAAGTTTTTTTTGCGTGAAAAACGACCAAAAAGTTGATTTTTTGGTGAATTCACTTTTGCATGGGAAAACTATCAAAAACTTGGTTGAGAGCTATCTGGAATACTTTTTGCGTGAATAACTACCAAAAACTTGACTTTGAGCTTGTTCACTTTTTTTGCGAGGAAAACTACCAAAAACTTGGTTGAGAGCTAACTGGCGTGAAGTACTACCAAAAAGTTGATTTTCTGGTGAATTCACTTTTAACATGGAAAAAGTACCAAAGACTTGATTTTGTTGATGAATTCACTTTTTGCGTGAGGAAAAACTACTAAAATCTTGATTGAGAACTATAGGGAGTATTTTTTGCGTGAAACACTACCAAAAACTTGATAGAGAGCTATGTGGGATACTTTTGCGTGAAAAACTGCTAAAAAGTTGATTTTTTGGCGAATTCACTTTTTACGTGGAAAGACTTACCAAAAACTTAATCGAGAGCTATCTGAAGTACTTTTGACGTGAAAAACTTGACAGAGAGCTATCTGGGATACTTTTGCATGGAAAAACTTATCAAAAACTTGATTGAGAGCTGTAGAGCTTTTTGTGTGAAAAACTACTAGAAAGATTGATTTTTTGGTGACTTCACTTTTTACGTGGATAAACTACCAAAAACTTTATTGAGAGCAATCTGGAGCACTTTTTGGGTGAAGAACTACCAAAAACTTGACTTTTTGATAACATAATTTAAGGAGGTCACTGGACTAAAGTCTCAAGGACAAGCGATCTGAGAAAAGATTCTTTCCAGGATGCTTCGTATGAGGTTGCTCCCATAAATGCTGTGGAACATCAGAACATTTTAAAAATTAAACTTTTCTTTATGACAGCACTTCAAGGAAGCTTCCTATCTTATATCAGAATGACAACGCTATACTGCTCTTTCACTGTTTACCTGTAGGGTAACCGAAAAATCCGACACCATAAGCGAAATCACAGTATTTGTTCAGTATGTCCTCCATCGAATTCTAGACAGATCTGCAGGCGGAATTTCAGGTTGTTTAACACCTTATGGCCATAATGATTATCGATGGCATCGCATCGATCTAAGGTACGAGACTTTTCGGACACCCTGTATTTTGATTCAGATTAGGACTCCGGCATTATGATTTATGCGTACACTATATGATCAAAAATATCCGGACACCCCTCACAGATCATCGATTGGCCCAATGTCACATGATAATGACTTGCACATCATTTAAATAGCTTCCCACACCTTCAGACACAACTCTGCTTGGACATTGGCAAGAATGGGTCGTTCGGCACAGCTCAGTGAGTTCCAACGTGGAACCATCGTTGGATGTCACCTATGCGGCAAGTCCGTGCGTGACATTTCCAGCCTTCTTCAGATACCCAAGTCAACAGTAGGCGATGTCATTATGAAATGGAAGACCCGGGGATCAACAACAGTTCAACAACGAACCGGTAGACCCAAGAAACTAACGGACACAGACCGTCGAGTGCTTCGTCATGTCACCCGCAGCAACCGCAAGTCCTCGGCGGAAAAAATTGCCACAGAGTTTCGAAACGCCTCTGCAAACGATGCCAGTACCACGACAATTCGTCGGGAACTGCACACGATGGGATTCCATGGCCGTGCTGCTACCCACAAGCCCCACATCAGCAGGGTCGACGCCAAGCGACGTCTGGAGTGGTGCAAAGCCCACAGAAACTGGACAATGGACCAATGGAAACGTGTAATGTGGACAGACGAATCTCGCTACACACTCTGGCAATCCGATGGACGAGTTTGGGTTTGGCGCATACCTGGAGAACGCTTCTTACCCGAGTGCACAGAGCCACAGTCAAGTTCGGAGGAGGAGGAGTCACGGTGTGGGGCTCATTTTCACGGTACGGACTGGGCCAGCTCGTTCCTGTGCATGGAATCATGAACTCCGACCGTTATCTGAATGTTTTGGACAACTGTGCACTTTCAACGTTGTGGCAATTTTTCGAAAAAGGGGCCATTTCTCTACCGACACGACAATGCTCCGTGCCACAAAGCGAGGCGTGTACAGCAGTGGTTTGCGGACTCGGGGGTCGAAGAAATGGGTTGGCCGGCACAAAGTCCCGACCTCAATCCTATAGAGAGTCTGTGGGATGAATTGGAAAGACGCTTGCGGGCCAGATCACATCGGCCAACTTGTGTACCTGAACTGATTCTCGCTCTTCAGGAGGAATGGAGGAACATTCCGGAAAGTACCTACCAACATTTGGTGGAAAGTCTTCCCCGAAGGGTGGAAACTGTGATTCGGGCAAAGGGATGTGCAACGCCCTATTGATTTCCAGGAAATCGTGGCTAGAGCGCAAACGTGCATGTGTTCGGATATTTGTGATCATATAGTGTATATGCGGTAATAATAAAAAAAAAACTTCCAAGCTCGACTGACTCGAGTTCGACCACATTGGCACTTGAAGGAAGTTTTGGTGGATCAGTAAAAGACCAAGGACGTCACAAAACTTGGCTAGAGACTTGCAGCACCTTTACAACTCTGACTTGGCACTCACTGATTAATATCTCTTTAGTAAAATGAAGGAATGTGTTCATGAAGATGACTCCAAAGAGTGGCTCAGACTGTGCAGACATAAGGCCCTTGTTCTTAGGTGGCATAAATAACAAAAGTGTATTATTTTTTTAGTGATTCACATATAAATATTGCCAAAAAAGATAAAGTACTTAAGGTGCAGGAATATATCACTTAAATTATTTTTTGTCTCTTTCTAGGTGTCTGTAGATTAATAGTAGTGCAGTGTAGAACTTAAAATACTACTTTGTTTTAATTTTAAATAAGTCGTCTGTTTCAGTTTGTGAGCACTCACTTGGCGCCGTTCTTTCTGGCGGTCGTCGACCCCGTTGTCGCTGCGGCGGGGAAACCATCGATCGGACAGACGGTGCGACGGTCGGAAAACCACTTAACCAAGCACTTCCTATGGAACTGAAAAGGAAAGCAGCATTAAATGGAACGAATAGCTCTCGCCTTTAAACATACAATTGCACTTAATTTCTATAATAAAAACAAACCCACTTCTCTTTTAATAAACAAAACACACAAAGAATCAAATTCAGACGTGGACACAATTTAATGAGAGCTTCACGCGATTAGTTCCATGTTTACATAACCAAGTTATTATGCAACGAGATTTCTCGTTGTTTTTTTTTTTTTTTTTTTTTTTTTTCAATATTGGCAATCTATCAAGAAGGACCTCGTCTTGTCTAAATATTGCTCGCCGGTTCAGATGGAGTCGCTTGTGAATCACTTTCTCAACGAGAAGGACCACACAATCAAGGCTCAGTTTAAGCAAAGTTGAATGTTATTATAACAAACCGCTAAGTCGGTATTAGTATGTTTTCTTCCTGTTTAAACGAATTATCCGAACATTCCAACGAGCTAAGTTGAAATTAGATCGAGCTGCATGTGTGATTAATTACCCGAGCCCCGTTCAGTTATATTTTTAGCAAGCTATTTGACACGCAATGCATATGAAAGATCGTTCGTTAAGTTTTGAAGGGTAATGGGGTGGCTAGGATTTTTATTTTGAAGCAAAACTTGGGCATTCATCACTTGGTTTAGTCAGGCAGTAACCATTAAATCTGTTGACATGCTTGGATCGTCGACGGCCACCTCAAACTGCTCACTCACCATTTGCTCTCCATTATCTCCAGTTACTGCTCATTTTTAAAGATTTTCAAGAAAACGTTAGCTTCAGCACGGTTTCCACGTTTAGTAGCAAGTACCCATAACAAAGTGGTACATTCCCAGAGATAAACCTATCAGAGACCAGCTGATTGAAATTTGCATGTCTGCGATGTTATTTAAAAGCGTTTGAACCCAAGCGAAGATAGTCATTACGTGTGATAATGCATTACGTGTTCAGGTTGAATCACACTGCATCCAACGCCTCTCGAAACATCAACAAGGTATTCGATGTAGGCACCATAAACGAACGTTCAGGGGATCATGCTGTATCAGCGTCGACTGTCAGTGGACAACTTAGGACCATCGGCAAGGTGACATGGGTCCCACATGAACTGACGGAAAACCAAAAGGAGCGTCGGTTGTGGTGTGTACGGGATTCTTTATGCGACAATAGGAAAAGGTCAGCACAGTGGCTGGATGCTGACGAATCCCCGCGACAGTTCCCTAAACCCCCGTTGCACCCCAGGAAGCTCATGGTTGCAATTTGGTGGAACATCCATCGTGTAGTGCATTACAACTTCCTGCAGCAGGGGAAGACGATCACCGCTGCGGCCTACTGTCGTGAACTGCATCGTATGCACACAAAACTGTGTCAGCAACAACCTGCACTTGTGCATCGCAAAGGCGTCCTTCTGCTGCATGACAACGCGCGTCCGCACGTACTCCGCCCGTACTCTCTGGACCTCTCCCCTACCGACTACCATCTTTTCCAGAGGAAAACATTCCGAACCCAAGCAGACGTCAAAAACGCATTCAGGGAGTTTATTAAGTCTCGTAACCATGGATTCTATGGGAGAGAGCTCGAGAAGCTGCCAAATCGTTGGCAACAATGTTTGGATTGCAATGGGGGTTATTCCGAATAGCACGTGTGAAGGTGTCCTTTCTAGAGGGCCATTAAAGATGACCTCTGCAATCCGACATTTTATATGCAATGACCTGATAATAATAAAATGAGGCTATGGAATTTTCCTTCCTAGTTGTCATGATTAATTTGAGCAGCTGAGATATAAAACCCTCGCTGAACATCTTATGATTATTCTACAGGGTGTTTCAAAATTCTGTACAATAAATTTAGTGACATATTCTTCAGGTCAAAAGAAGACGAAAATGTTCTATGTCTGGAAACGATTTGTTTGCGAGTAATCCAATATGATAGAATAGGGAAGCACGGTAGTTAGCGGACGATATTTTAGCAGTTCCAGCGTTTCGACCCAACACTAGGTCGAGTGGTTTGTTCCATTTAAACCTACTTTAGGGTTGTTCCATTAGTTGTGTACGCTTGTTTCCATTACTCTACATCCACTAGGAATAGCAATTTCAGAACGTTTGCGTGCTTTGACATACGCATTACCATTTACGTAAAAATAAAAGTCATGTACACGTATTCCAGTGCAGAATACACTGACATGCACCTAATGTATGGTCTTGCGGACGGAAATGCTGTGGAAGCAAGAAGACTCTACCAAGAGCGCTTTCCGAATAGACGTTTGCCAAATAACCCAACATTTGTATCTGTCGACAGATATTTCAGGGAGCGTGGTTCCTTTGGCCGTCACACAGGACAAGAGCGGCCTGTAACACATTCTCCGGATGAGGAGGATGTGATAATTGACATCATACATGATGAACCACAGACAAGCACCCGTCGTTTCCCTTCCATGGTACACATTCCGCACTCGTCTGTTTGGCGCATTCTTCACCGTCAGCTTTTGCATCCATACCACCTGCAACTGGTTCAGGCACTGAACCCAACCGACTATCCACACCGACAACGATTTTGCCAATGGATACAACGTCGTCATGCTGCAGACCCTAGCTGTCTCAGCCAGATACTTTTCACGGACGAAGCAACCTTCACCCGGACAGGAAGCGTAAATTCTCACAACCAGCACCATTGGGCAGATGCTAACCCGCACGTTACCAGAGCTCGAGCGCATCGAGAGCGTTTCTCCGTGAACATTTGGTGTGGAATTGTCGGAAATAACTTGATTGGCCCTTATGTGTTGCCGCCACGATTGACTGGGCGAACGTATCTTTTGTTTCTGCAGAATGCATTGCTAGAATTACTGGAAGATGTTCCTCTTTTGATAAGATCTAACATGATGGCGCTCCAGCACACCTTAATGCTGCATACACGAATCGGTGGATAGGTCGAGGTGGACCGGTAGCCTGGCCTGCAAGATCACCCGACCTTAATCCCTTGGACTTTTTTCTGTGGGGTCATGTGAAAACGATCGTCCACAGCACACAAGTTCCTAACATTATGGATCTGCGACAACGAATTGAAAATGCATGCCAATGTGTTCGTAATGCTGGCGACGAACTCTTCCATGACGTCAGACGATCGCTCATGAATGCGTGCGAGCTGGTGGCGGGCACTTTGAACAATTCCTGTAATTTGGAGCCACGGGTTTAGTTGGCTGTATCGCGTAAACAAATCGTTTCCAGACAAAGTGCTATACAACATTTTCGTCTTCTTTTGACCTGAAGAATATGTCACTAAATTTATTGTACTTAATTTTGAAACACCCTGTAGAATAGAATAGCTGTCACAGTATCTCCGTGTAAAAAGTTCTTGTTTAGATACAAAATATTCCTCTAAAACAGACAAGTTTGTTAGTTTCAGTGAGCTTATTGGCTATGAAAAATTATACTGGAGGAAAAGGAAATTTTCCGATGTGCTTCTGAGGGCGAAAAACTTCACAGAGTCAAACATTCCGTGCGATAAGATGAATACTTGAAATTCGAATGGAAGATACGAAATACGGAATTGTGAGGCATTTATCTTGAGACAACTGAATATCTCGGAAACTAAGCATTGTACGAAAAAATGTCCAAAATCAAAAGTGAATTATTTCGCGGGGGAAATAAATTATTTAAAAAGTTACCCCCCCCCCCTGTGAGGGGGGCTGGATGGAGGGGGTAGCTTTGAAATCTTAAATAGGAACCCCTATTTTTAATGGTAAATTCAGATTGTACACAATATTCGAGTAATGCTTTATTCTTGGTGTGTTTTTCAATTGATCCAACCGTTTAGGAGATAGAGGCCCTAAAAGTGAGGAATTTTTAAAGTTATCGATGAAGACAAAGAGATAAGAGAGTGGATCTTACAGACATTCCTATTCTACTTTTAATGGTCTTTAAGAATCCCAAGTCAGAATTTCAAAAATTCAAAAATTTTTAGTGCACAAGTAAACTTTTGGAGGCAGCAGTCCTATGGAGACAGAGCCTGTAAGACCTACTCTCTTTCTCTTTGTCTTCATCGATAAAATATGGTTCAAAACCAATTGGCAGCTTTGGATCCTCTTCTGCAGCACGATAACGCCACACATCAGAGGGGGTTGCAGCGCCTACAGTTCAAAGATGAAAAACTGCAGTTCAAAAAAGAAAGACTTTGCACCTTGCGACTTTCACCACTTCCCAAAGAGGAAAGAGCATCTTAAGGGGCACGAGTTGCGTTCTGACGACGAGGCGAAACCTGCCGTTCGGTCTTGGTGTCGACGACAACCCCGGAATTCCTCTCCGACGGGTTCACCCGACTAGTCACGCGTTGGTACAATGCGTGGAAAGGGATGGGGACTACGTCGAAAAGTGAATAGTGCATTACATAGAGGAGAAATGGGAGTATCAGAGGGCCTCTATCTCCTAAACGGTTGGATCAATTGAAAAAACACCAAGAATAAAACATTTCTCGAAATAGTGTTAATTTTATGATAATAATAACAATTGCATGAAATAATATCAGTTTGGCATTTGCAAGCTCGCAGCAGTTATACGACCTATTAATGTGGTCTATCGGGGCATGGGAGCCACCCTGTATACAACTTTCTCCTGGACGTATTATCGTGCAATTTGAATCATTTCTTGTATACCAATGTTCCATGTATGCAAAATTTCAAATAAATCGACCCGTTCCTGCTAAGTGGTGCATTTTTTTTTTGTCAGCAATGTATGTACGCATATAACTAGTAATGTCAAGATCCGGATATCCGGATCTTTTTTTCGGACCTAGATCCGAGATCCGGATCTTGGATCCGAGATCCGAAATTCGGATCCTATATCAGGAAATTGTGTATATGCAAACTTTTTCTGAAAGCAGTTTATAAATGCTTTTATTAAGTGATAGCCTAGTCCTCTTAAGTCCTAATTAGTCTTAATAAGCATCCAGCGAAAGGATCCGAAATCCGGATCCGATATCCGAAATCCGGATACGGACTCGGATCCGGATCCAACGGACATCGCTACATATAACCAATTTCGTGCAGCTAACCTCTGCGAAACGGCAAATACCAGACCCGAATAAAAATTATGGATGCTTAGTGAGTACCTGAAATTCTGCCTTAGCGTACTTTTTATGTTAATTAGGTAAGCCTTTGCGTTTAACCAGCAAAGAAAGCTCAATAAACTCGACATGTACGGCTTCCTCTCATTAAGTCGAATTTTTTTTTTTTGTAAATGATTACTCTGACTCTCATGAGCCGTTTTTAAGTTATTAACAATCCCCCCCCCCCCCCTCGACAGAATTTTTTTTAAAATTCGTACTAAGAGGGATCCTTAAACTATACATTGATGTATCAGGTCGTTGCATATCAAATGTCGGATTTCGAGGTGGGTTCCGCGCTTCAGCACGGTTTCCACGTTTAGTAGCAAGTACCCATAACAAAGTGGTACATTCCCAGAGATAAACCTATCAGCGATTATATTTAATAGCGATTGAACCTAAGCGAAGATAGTCATGACGTGTGATAATGCATTACGACGAGTTCAGGTTGAATCACAGTACTGAACCCAACGCCTCTCGAAACATCAATAAGGTATCCGGTGTAGGCACCTTAAACGAACGTACTGTCCAACGTTGGTTCCGAAAATTCCAGGCGGGAGTGACGGACCTGGCAAATGAGCCACGCGGCAGACCGCCCAAAGTGTTGAATAACGCTGATCTGAAGAGGACCCGCCAAAAATGTTCGGGACCTTGCAGGGGATCATGCTGTATCAGCGTCAACTGTCAGTAGACACCTTAGGACCATCGGTAAGGTAAAATGGGTCCCACATGAAAAGAGCATCGGTTGGTACTGTGTACGGAATTGCTTTCGCGCCAATAGGAAAAGGTCAGCACAGTGGCTGGATGCTGACGAACCCCCGCGACAGTTCCCTAAACCCCCGTTGCACCCTAGGAAGCTCATGGTTACAGTTTGGTGGAACATCCGTGGTGTAGTGCATTACAGCTTCCCGCAGCAGGGGGAGACGATCACCGTTGCGGCCTACTGTCGTGAACTGCATCGTATGCACACAAAACTGTGTTAGCAACAACCTGCACTTGTGTATCGCAAAGGCCTCCTTCTGCTGCATGACAACGAGGTGCTTCCACCCCTCCCCCCGCACTCTCCGGATCTCTCCCCTACCGACTACCATCTTTTCCAGAGCCTGGACAATATTCCTAGCCCAAGCAGATGCCGAAATCTCATTTTAGAGTAATTAAGGTTTTAAGGACACCGAAACCCTCCTCAAAAGAACAAAAATCCCTTTTTTGAATCCGTTTAATGATCTGGTGGTAGGCCTGTGCGAATGTACCATTCCGCCATTACCGAGATATGAACTGAATACTATACAGAGTGTTTCTGAATGACCTGTACAAACTTTCAGGATATGTTCTAGAGACCAAAAGGAGTCGTCGAAAATGCTTCTTTCTAGTGTCCTATTGTAAAAGAGGTCCAATTAAAGGACCATTTTGAGCCTTTGCTATAGCATTTGCCTTTGTCTTGTTATACCGCAGAAATAAATCACACCGTTTGCAACTTACACTGAGTGAGCAGAACTCATGGGATAGCAGGTCGGTGATTCGCGATTGGTCACCAAGTTGTGTGTGTGAGACCTTGTGGGAAGTGGCTGTCTGTTTGATTCATGTGATGGCATTCGAACGGGGCATGGTGGTGGTGCCCGACGCATGGGAACTTCGATTTTGGTGGTCGTGCATGCGGACTCACACATTCAACCGTGTTTAGGTTGTACCGAGAATGCTTGGAGGAAGGCATAGTCCATAACAGATACTGTACCTGGCATCCAGCCACCCTCGATAACCGTGACCAGCGACACCTGGGACGAAGGGCCACAATGCGACAAACCACGGACTAATTCAACCCCGCATCATCGGACACTTCAGTGAGCATTTGTCACCAATCACATCGGATGGTCACTGCAACAGTGGTGACGAGTCACAGTATCAACTGTTCCATGCCAATGGAAGCCATGTGTGGCGCAGAGCTCGAGAGGCAATGGACCCAGCATTGCCAAGAGGGCAGAGTCCAGTGGGGTATCACTCATGGTCTGAGTCGCGTTTTCTGGTATGGAATGCCCCCCCCCCCTTGTACTTCTGGAAAACATGTTGAATGGTCTGCGGTAAAGTCAACTGCTCAAAGACCATCTCCACCCGTATTTAGCCTTCCTACACCCCAACAATCTTGTCTTTCAAGATGACCATGCACCGCTACACCACTCCAATGTCGCTCGAGAATGGTTTGAAGAGCATGCAGGGGAGCTCCATTGAGCTCAGGCTCCGTGCACTGGATCCTCAACCCACAATTGGATACTGCTCTGCAGACTGTGTGGTGTCGTCTGTGTCGGGAACATATCCTGAAAGTTTATACAAACCATTCAGAACCCCCTAGGCCGTTATTCACCCGGTGTCTGCAGGGCAAACGTCCCACCAAATTTCCAGCCTGGAACATCTGCAGACACAGACAGCACTGTTGCCGCTTCTTTAGGAGTTGGCAAGTCGGTGGCAGTTTCATGATGGGGATTCCCTGGAGAATTTGTCGCACGTGGGCCTTCAAGTTGTCATCACTATGCAGGAAAAAAAAGAAAAAAATATATAATGAAACTGAAGGAACAATATAATTTCACTAAAGTCTATGAAGTTGTTACATTACTGAAAATTTGAGTATTCTTTGGCCTATGTCTACTGTATGCATAGGATGGCCTGTACAACACCTTCTGGACACAAGGCCTTCGTAGAGAAGACTCTGACGTCATACAGTAGGCAGCAAGGCCAACTGTATGACGCCATACAATAGGCAGCAAGGCCAACTGTATGACGTCAGAGTCTCCTGTGCCGAGGCCTTGTGTTTAGAAGGTGTTGGCCTGTATTGGCGATATTGGGTTAGCCTGGTATAAGAGAGACAACTTCGCAGCATCGACAACTTAGAACCCTATGTTAGTTTTTTAGAGAAACTTTTCATCCGTAGTTAGCCAAATCCTGATTTGACCTGGAGAACCATTCTGGGATGCTGGCAGGGGCACTAGCAGTGGTTATGTCCTTCCCAGAACCTACTAGCGCTAATGTTCTAAGTAGTGATGTCCGTTGGATCCGGATCTCTGATTCGGATCTGATAGTATCCGGATTCGGATCTAGAAATATCCGGATCCGGGTCCGCATCCGGATCTCGGATATGGGATCCGGATTTCGGATCTCTGATATCGGATCCAGATTTCGGATATCGGATATCAGATCCGGATTTCGGATCTCGGATATCGGATCCAGATTTCGGACATCGGATATCAGATCCGGATTTCGGATCCTTTCGCTGGATGCGTATTAAGACTAATTAGGACTTAAGAGGACTAGGCTATCACTTAATAAAAGCTTTTATAAACTGCTTTCAGAAAAAGTTTGCATATACACAACTTCCTGTCTAGAATCCGATTTTCGGATCTCGGATCCAAGATCCGGATCTCAGATCTCGCATCCAAGATCCGGATCAGAGATCTCGGATCCAAGTTCCAGATCTCGGATTTCTGACCAACATCCGGTTCTCGTATCTCGGACCTAGGTCCGAAAAAAAGATCCGGATATCCGGATCTTGAATTATCCGGATCTTGACATCACTAGTTCTTAGTGAAGGAATGGTATTTGCTGCGTTGTAATCTTGTAAGCACACTTATAAAATGGCACGAGGGCTCACTGTGAGATGATGATGATGATGATGATGGTATCCATTCAGTCATGTCCGACTCTTGGGGATTTTAGGGGCTAGCTTTCTCCGTCCTATCCGATCTTGCACTGCGTCCATCAGTTGCTTTAAGCTCAATTCCGTGTCGGCTTTGACGGTATCAAGCCAACGCATTCTCGGATGGCCTGGTCGTCTCTTGCCACTGACTATTTCCAGCATTAGGTCCTTCTCGTAAGTACACTGAGTTAGCAAAACTCATGGGATAGTTACTTAATATCTGGTCGGGCCACCTCTGGCTCTGTGGACTGCAGCAATACGGCGTGGTAGTGAGTCTGCAAGTCCCTGGTACACTTCTGGAGGCAGTTGACACCAGATAGTCTGCAGAGCCCAAGATAGTTGCGGATGATCCAGTGCCCGGAGCCTGACTTCAACAGCATCCGAGATATGCTCGATGGGATTCGTGTCAGGGCTCCGGGCTGGCCAGCTCTGTCGTTGGACCTCTCCTGCATGCTTTTCGAACCACTCGCGGACGACATTGGAGCGATGTGGTGGAGCATTGTCATCTTGAAAGACTGCTACGTCGTCAGGGTGTTGAAATGTCAAAAACGGGTGCAATGGTCTCCGATGAGTTGACGATAGCGTGGACCATTCAACGTTTGGTCCAGAATAACCAGAGGGCCCATTCCAAACCAGGAAAATGCACCCCAGACCATCACTGACGCCTCACCACCTGTTGGCATGCGGGATCCATCGTTTTGTGAGGTCTGCGCCACAGACGGTGCCTCCCATCAGCGTGGTACAGTTGATATTGTGACTCATCTGACCATATGACGTTACGCCACTGTTGCAGAGTCCAGCCAAGATGGTTGGTGGCAAATGCACGCCGCAGTGTCCGACCACGCTGGGTAGGCATTGGCACCCGTGTAGGGCGACGGGTGCCAAACCCGAGGGCATGCAGATTCCGACGGATTGTCCACTGAGAGACGTTTCTAGTGCGGCCAGTATTGAAGTGGTCTGTGATTTGCTGCACTATTGCGCTCCTGTCTCCCTGACAGTGTTGTGGACTGTGATGCCTTCATCCAGCCATTACTGATACACCCTGGAGACATTTGAGCGGGGAAAGCCAAATTCCTGCACCACTGCCGAAATGGAACCTCCCATGCGTCGGGCACCTACTATCATACCCCGTTCAAAAGACGCCATTTCTGATTAATCACTTATCCAAGCTCTTCCCACAACGTCTAATGGTCCATTCCCAGAATCCGTTACCCCTGTGAATTCGTGAGCCACGCCCATCAATCAATGTGCTTGCTATCCCATGAGTTTTGCTAACTCAGTGTATATATTCAATCAAACACTGTATCGGCATTGAATAATAAACTCAATGAGTTCGAAATACGTTTATGCTTAATAAAATTCTTTTGTGGACAAGAGGTTGTTGTCAGTTGGTCAGGTGTGTTAAACACCATTAAACGTTATAATGAAAGTGGAACAATTGTTCCGAGGCCACAACAAAACGACATGCACCTGTTCCTGAAATAGCAGTAGATTTGTGTGAAGCACGGTCTATAGATATTCATGGTCATCGAGATCTATTGTTAAAATGAAGCTAAAGTTCTTAGCTCCCGGTAGGGCGGGAACTCTATTGAAAAGTGGCGCTGCAAGTACAATCTGCCCAACTGCGCCTGCAGCGCCATCCTATCGGCAGACAGAAAATTTACTTCCAGGTCGTATTTTTTCTTTTTACTCGTTGTGGTTAAAGAGTGTTTTCTTCCTTGCATTAGTATTAACTTATCCACATCCGTTTTCCTTATAAAAATTTGTTTTCGGTCTTCTGCATTTTTTGAATTATTGCCACTTCCGGAAATTATATTTTTACTTTCATTCATGAAGGTTTGTTGTTTATTTCAGAGATAATCCTCATTTGCCAATATGAT
>JAHWFO010022135.1:0-10986 GCA_023313115.1 Rhysida immarginata
AAGCGCAAACGTTCACGCCTACGTGAGGTCGTTACACAGGCAACGACCTCCGAGCACCGAAACTGCTTCAAAGAACTTTTCTCAGTCGAGTTACATATGGGAATGCGAAGCAGTATTGTTCTGGTATACGGGAAATTCGTTCGAGCGTCAAAGTTCAGAGCTTCGAACAGCGGAACCTCCCGTGAGTGCATCGGAAGCAAGTGCGCCTCAGCGAACTGTACTTACTAATGAATTTCTGCCTAACTTTGTGCATTCAGCAAGTGAAAACGAGACAACGATTCGGTCGGCGCGAGCGGAGACTCGTTCGGAGGACTCATTCAATTTCACGGACACAAAGTCAGCTGAATCTACAATTGAAGCCGACGCCCAGCTTCAACTGGCGGACATAACACGACCAGCCTGGGTCGCAGCAGGATTCTTCGAATACCGTTTTCTACGGCTCTACATATCTCCGCAGCCTGTCCTTATTAGCAACCTTGTGTGGATGTCTGGTTTGCCGTCGGAGAGGCTACTAGCTACGCATCGCAGACGAGACCAGCGCACGGACGAAGAGGACCCCGAATGGACATTGGTCGCCCCGTGGGGCATTGTGGCTTACTTAGCTGAATATTTGGGCGCCTATTACATATCTCAGAAGTAATCTGGCTCTAATTTACGTTATCTATTGACTCTCTTATCAAGAATGTCAGTCGCAGCTCTCCCGCGCGGCTTCTTTATGGTTGTCTAGGCATCACAAGCTTATTCATACCGTTGTATTTGTTTCATTGCAGGACCAGTATTAGCTGTCCTTGATATTAAACGCTTTGCGTCGCTGCTAGAGGGGAAGAGTCCCGTATGGCAGTGCATAACAATTATTCTTCTGGAGTCAACCTTCAGGAACATTAATTCAATTATTTGTTAGCAATTTTTGTTAATCTTTTTACGCACATTAAGTGCGCATCATTTAATATAAATCCGAAGCTGATGTAATTCGCTTCCTTTTATGTTATCGTCCGTCTTCTATCGGGCATTTACTGACCAATCAGTATTTTTGTAAGTGCTAGATTTAGGCACCAGTCTGGCTCCAAGGGCCATCCATTTTCTGTATAAGAAAAATTACCCTCACATACGTAACTCCTCGTGTTAGAGGATGCGCCTTATTATTCTGGATAAAGATTCTTCTTACTACTCATCTTCATCATTCTGTACTCATTATTGTTTAATTTTCAATAAATCATGGTTAAGTTTAATATGTCTACATAGCTGTCTTTTCCATTAGCTTTTAAGTCATTTTTCCACTGCGCTACAAAAATATCCGTGATAAACATGGTCAAATCGTTTTGCCTGGTAATTTGTGCCGTACAGTACTTTCACTTCAACCATTTCAGTTGCTCCATTTCTTCCGTTTATGGTGATCAAATGAAAACAACAAGTCATGGAATCTCTTGGCTTTGTGAAAGGGCTATATTGACACTCAAAAGGATCAAGCTGCAAGAATTAACTCGGAAATACTTACTCATGTTGAGAGAGTAAATGTAGAGTATATCTCTATTAAAAGAGTTCTGGAGCAAGATGACTCTACCAATTATCCATGCGAATTTTTAAACTCTCTTAGCACACCTGGCCATCCATTACACAAAATTAATTTAATTATTATTCTGTTGCGAAATTTATGCCCACGGAAATTGTGTAATGGTACGAGGCTTAAAGTTACTTCTCTCTAATGTAACATCATAGAAGCGGAAATTTTGAAGGGAACTGGCACAGGCAAGCAAGTTTTATACTCCGAATCGCGCTTATTAGGAGCTTTAGCATAAAAACTACTTATAAGAACGCGCCCTTTGTCTGTACTTTTATCCGGCCGTCCGCCGTTTACACGATAATTTGAAAACGGATTAAGTTCTTCAAATTCTGTTTTCAGAAATATGACCATCAAAATATTAGCTCGGCCGTATCAACTTTTCGGAATTTTTCGTGGACCCCTTCAAGTCGAATTCAGGTGCTAAAACAATGAGTGTAAAAAATAGAAAGATATAACAATGTACGAGTGCTTGTGTTCACTTTAAACGTCGTCTGAAAAAGTATTTTATGGACAAACAATAATAACTAAGACTGATCTCTCAAGAAGAGATCTCCCATGCTCATCTTTTAAACGTTTTAATATTCTTAAATTTTACCCCACGTGGGGTGCGTAACAATTAATAATAATAATAATAATAATAATAATAATAATAATAATAATAATAATATAACAATTGATTTGTCAAAAAGGCATACATTGTTACTTTCTGTTCATCTTTAAAGCATTACTGACATCGGCGTGCGTGGGTGAAATCGCTTTGTCGACGCACGATTGCTCAAGTGCTCATAATTTCAAATTAAGTGGCGGAATAATGGAGCTACTTATTGCTTTTATAATGTCAGTCCATCCCTTCATAATTTCTCCATTTTTTATGTAGAACGTTGAAATTCGTAATGTAGCTTACTATGGGCATGTCCATGTGCACTCTTTAGTTTGGTTTTGATTGGTACACCGGGGTCGGAATTACGGGGGTGGGATTCAGAGAGGAAAACATATCTATGTGCTATTTACGTACGTACAGGCGTGAAGTTCAGTATCCAGATTCCTCTAGGCAAGATCTACATTATTAGAAGTTTAGGTCCAAATGCTCCAGTGGGGTCGGATTTGCGGGGGTGACAGTCACTTGGTCCTTAGAATTATGGCAACATTTGGCATGTGATATATCATACGTTCGGAAATGATGAGAAAGGAAAAAAGATATGAGGTTTTTTACATTTTCTACAGATTAAGTTCGAGAAAGCCAATTTCTTGATTAAAAATAACTTGGGGGGAGGTAAAAAGTGCAAATAAAGTGATAAAAATAGATGAACGCAAGATCTGCTACTAGCCTTACCCCACTCCAAGGGGGGGGGGGGATTAATTTCTTTTTAATAAATGTCTAAATGTATTTCTGCTTCACTGCTAAAGCTCCTCCTAGGAATGATTACGAGATTTTATTTCTAACAGTTTCCCATCTCGCTTTAAACGTGTACATTTACCGGTGAGCTTAAGTTATGCCATGAGACTGGACAAAGCACAAGGCCGGACGCTGCGTGTTCTAGCAACACCACCTAGACAGAAGGTATGCGCACAGAGACGTCGTATATTGTTACATCACACAGGAGCGGCTATTTCTACCTTTAATAATACCAATAATTAGACGTATTTCTACCAATAATAAGCCGTAACTTTGGCCGTTTGACTATGATGTAACAATGTATACAGTTTCTGTGCGCAGGCCTTCTGTCTACGTGGTGTTGGTCCTGGGCGTGGAACTTCGTGTCAGTTGCTTTACATACGGCTAGCTCTATGTGGCTCTTTCCCGTGTTAGTGAAGCAAATAAGCTTTGTTCATGTCCCCAAATAATACCACTGTAAACATTGTTTACAAAGAAGCTTTATAATAAATCAAAAATAAATTCCACGTGTACGAAGTCGCGGGCACAGCTAGTTAAAAATAAATGTGATTCAGGTAAACCATACAGGTATTTTAAACCTAACTTTACGTGTTATCCACTGGAGTTATCTACAAATGTTCGCAATCAAAATATGGAATCCATTAGAGAGGTTAGAAAATAAAATCACACACTTACTTTTTAAACCCGCTTATCCGTTAGGGTCGCGGGGGCAACAGCCCTACGGAGGAACTCCACGGGTCGCGATCTTCCGCACATTAGGGGCATGTCCTCCATGGTAATACCCAAGCGACTCGAAACTAGATTCTCCATGTAGTCTAGCCACCTGGCTCTAGGCCGACCCCTTGGTCTCTTACCCACCGGCTTGGAAAATAACAGCTGCCTAGGAAGACCAGTTTGCGGCATCCGTATCACGTGGCCTTACCAGCGCATCTGAGATGTCTCAATGCGGAGAAGTAGCGGTTCAAAACTTAAAAGACCCCTTTATTATGCTGCTGTGCACTCTATCTAGTAGGGTAATCTGAAATCTCATTTCGGCCACACTTTTCTGAAATCTCATTTCGGCCACTTGTACCCGCGATCGCACACTTACAGTCATTACCCACGACTCATGACCATAGGTGAGAATGGGGACAAAGAGATTTGAAAGCGGAGAGCTTGGCTTCGTTTCCCAGCTGACGTTTTGTTATCACGGATCGCCACAGTTCACATCTGACACAGCTTGCTGCACCGATCCGAGCATCTAATTCTTTATTTTGCCGCCCATCACTCGTCAATGCAATCCTGAGATACCTGAATTTCTGCATCTGCCTCAATGAGGCTCCGCTAACATGGAGAGCGCACTAAGCAGGCTGTCTTGAAAGGACCAGAACCTCGGTCTTAGCCACATTGATCTTCATCTCAGCCTCTTCACATTTGGCTGCAAACCGGTCTAGTACATGCTGAAGGTTGGTGCGAGAAGACCCAAGGAGGACAAGGGTCGTCATCAAAGAGCAACCTCTCTACCAAACAGTCACCCACACACACACGCTCATCGCCTCGGCTGCCCCTGTCTATCCAGTCCATAAAGATAATGAACAAGAGGGGCGACAGTATGCACCCTTGGCGGAGTCGAACACTCACAGTGAACAATCTTGACTTAATGCCATTTATCCGGTCGCACATCTCAGAGCTTTCGTACAAAGACACGATAGCAACCAGTAATTGCCCATCCACTCCATATTATTGCAACACATGCCAGAGTTTCTCCCGAGGAATTCTGTCATACTTTTTCGAGGTCCACAAATCAAGCGTCGACATCTTTTGCATACTCCCTGGATTTCTCAAAGAATTGCCTTAGAGCAAAGATGTGATCCGTCGTGCTTCGGCCAGGTCGGAATCCACACTGCTCTCCCCCGACAGTTTGGAGTCGACTATATATCGACTTCTCTTCTGCAATCACTTAGCGTACACTTTTTTAGGAATGCTCAGCAAAGAGATGCTTCGATAGTTGCTGCAATCTCTCTGATCTCCCTTTTTGAAAATAGGGATCACAATTCCTGTCTGCCATTGCTTAGGGGTCTGGCCAGATATTCAAAAGCAATCTGATACACCGAGTCAGCCACAGGATACCATCCTGATTTAAGGCCTTCAACATCTCAGACCGGATTTCATCATCACCTGGAGCTATGCCAGTCTTCAGGGACTTAATTGCCCATTTGACTTCAGCTTTGGTGATACTACCGTGATTATTCTCCGCTCCAAGGTGCACTTCATGTGCCTCAGTTGTTGCTGTCACTGGGTTAAGAAGAGATGCAAACTATTCCTCATCCTACGCAATACGCTTTCCTCCGTTTTCAGCAGCCTCCCATCTGAGCTCTTAATAGTTTGTGATGAGAGAGACTTCTTTCCACGGCGGCGGCGCACAGTCTGCCAGAATACCTTGTTTGCCGAACAGAACCATAGTCGGGTACGTCACAGCTGGACGACACTCAACTGGACGATAGTCAACTAGACGATGTCAACTGGACGAAAACCAAGTGGGCGACGGTAAAACTGGACGATAACCAAGTGGACGACGATAATTTTATAATTTAAAAAAAAAGCCAACTAAAAATACCAACTTTATTTTGCCGTCCGTTTTAATTTTAATATTGATGTATTTAAATGCAAGCTAATATATTTATTTATCGGTCATAATAATTTTTAAGTAATTTTTTAAATTTTATAAATTCTTCAGTGAAAAAATCCCTAATGATAAATGACTAATAAGTCGTGTCTGGGTTATAATATAATCGCACAGTGTTATTATAATTAGCTTTTAAGGTTAAAAAATGGTTCTAAATACGAATTGTATCACGTAGCATTTCTGTGTTTAGATCCTCATCTGAAACGATAACACTTACTTTGCATTAGTCATTTTGCGTACTTTGCATACTTTCTTTTTCGAAAGTATTTTTATTGCATTATTTTACTGATCTGATAGTATATTTATTAGAGTTGACTTTTGTTTCTCATCGCTGAAGATGGCTACTGGATAGCCGAAATACATATCTGGTATTTCAAATCTCTTTGCAGATTAGAGGTTCCCTCCAATTTTGGTACTTAATTCTGTATATTTATTTTAGATGAATCCTATTTTAAGTCAGCAACGAGGACAAATATTCTTGAAAAAACATATTTATATAAAAAAAAACATAATAAAGTCATGTTGCATGTCATGTTGCATTAGTTCATATATATTAATATGTAATAATAATAAAATAATAAATAAATTATAATTAATTTTGTGAAATTTGAAGTTTTAAAATATTTCTGTCATCCAAATGTCCATAAAAACAGAATGGCAAAAAAAAATTTTAAGTTATAAAATTTGCGTCGTCCACTTGGTTATCGTCCAGTTTTACCGTCGCCCACTTGGTTTTCGTCCAGTAGACTATCATCCACTTGACCAGCGCCTAGTTGCACTCGTCCAGTTCACGTGCTCCCACCATAGTCTGCCTCTGATCTCTCTCCGAACTTTTCGCAGGTCTTGGCTTTAGCTGTTGATACTGTCTTTACTGTTGCTTTTCGCGCCTCAGTGTACCGCACTCGACTCGAAGGTGATTTCTTTGCAATCCAGAGCAAACAGGCTTCCTTCTTTGTCTTGACAGCTTCTTGGACTTCACCGATCCACCATGCAGTCCTTTTTTCACTGCCCTGCGCCACACTCAGCCTCTTACGACCACAGCACAATACAGCCGAAGTTATCACAGCAGTTTTAAACAATTGCCACTCCTCTTCAACAGTACCGCGATCACTGGGTAGTTCTTTGAAGATTGGAGCTGTTATCTGCAAAGGTCTTCCTTACAGCTCTATCCTCCAATGCGCCGAGTCTGTCTGGACCTAGTGTCTCGATTGGTTGGCATGGATTCAGAGAACGCAAAGTGCTGACAACAAGGTGGTGATCAGTTGATAGTTTTGCCCCTCACACGAGTATCCAACACCGATCGGAATAAGTCAGCTGACACGATTACAAAATCAATCAGTGACTTCTGGTCCATTGCATCCATGTACCAGGTATACTTATGGACATCCCTGTGCTGGAAGAAAGTGTTCATGATGGAAAGTCCATTGTTACAACAGAGCACCTCTCATTAGCATTTAAATCAGGATCACCATTCCTCCCAATCACGCCTTCCCAAGTTTGGTCATCAGCCCCTACATGTGCTTTGAAGTAGGATGACCGAATCTGCACTCCCTCTCCTGCTAAGAGTAGCATCAACTTCATCTAAAAAGAGTGGGTACTCTGTGACTGCATTCGGAGCATATGCAACGAACAGAGAAAGACCGTTTACCTATCTGAAGTCTCAGGAGACACAGTCTTCTACCTAAGGAGGTCCAATCTACAACATAATCTGCCAGCTGGGGACTTGTGATAATCCATACTCCCGCCTGGGCAGTCATGCTAGGGTCGACACCTGAGTAGAAGAGCTTCTACCCTCCTTCTAAGTCCACGGTTCCAGAACCCGGACGTTTCGTAGAAGTAATACCTATGATATCCAGTCGATGTCGTTTGGCTTCCTCCACTATCTCTGATTCTTTCCCTGTCATGGAGAATACATTTCAAGTGCCAATTGACAGCACCTGATTCCGTTGTCGCTTTACCCGTTTCTCCTCCTGGATAAAGGCATGCG
Organism: Rhysida immarginata; assembly: GCA_023313115.1. Lineage (NCBI taxonomy): Eukaryota > Metazoa > Arthropoda > Chilopoda > Scolopendromorpha > Scolopendridae > Rhysida > Rhysida immarginata. Next base: position 7,610 of record JAHWFO010022135.1, read on the forward strand.
CTGCTCCCGACCGTTCACCCAAGCGCATAGCGAGTGCTATGGTGGGGCTCCTCGGAGGCATTGCTACGAGATAACAACCGGGAAACTGTCGACAATTTTTTGAAAGAGAGCCTCTGCTTAACTCCCGAACGCGGGTGACTTTAATTTGGGCCACACCCGAAGCAGTATGAATTCTCTCATTCGTCGACATTATGAGATATATGTTTGTTTGGATGCTCTTCGTCTCACTTCTCAACCATGATCTTTTTGGTAAGGGTGACCCTGAAGTAGCAGTGCTACAACCAGCATGGCTCACAGAATTCATGAAGCACCCAAACCCCTGACCCACGATAAGGGGGTATCCATTCAGGGGACATAGTTAATAAGAAATAATTTATTTTCTTTACATATCACAAATTACAGAAGAACAACATACTCCATTTATTGCAATGCAAAATCTGTAATAGAGAGGGTAGCTCAAAACACTTACTCACTTTGAGAGCTGATAACGGATTTAATAATGAACACATTATAATTATATTTTAACATAAACATATTCATATTGGCATAATGCGGAAATACTAAAGAATACTTTCTCCTAAATAATTCAATTTACACCTCCTACTCAAAATATTAGAATACTCACAGAAGGCAACATTCTTATGTACACGGTCTTTAAAATTAAAGTTCCATTTTGACATAGCCATAAAAAAAATACTGGACCAAAAGCTATAATACTTGGTAATATTATACAAGAGGGCGTGGGAAGTTCATACCCACCAAAAAAAAAATTAGTTCAAAAGGTCACCACCAGCATGGAATGGCGCTCTATGGAATATTCGTATACAATTGAGAACGCAGTAATCCGGTGTAACCTGCTTTCAGTAAATGGTAGAGGCCACAATCAACATGTAACTAATTTTAGTAACGATTAAAGACTTGTTAACCTGTGTCTTCGTGTCTAATTTCGTATACGAATATTGCATAGAGCGCCATTCCATGCTGGTGGTGACCTTTCGAACTAATTTTTTTTTGGTGGGTATGAACTTCCCATGCCCTCTTATATAATATTACCAAGTATTATAGCTTTTGGTCCAGTAGTTTTTTTTTATGGCCATGTCAAAATGGAACTTTAATTATAAAGACCCTGTACGTGCTGGCCCAATGATAACTCGTTTCATTAAAATTAAAATTGTTGAGTGAAAGAGTTGTCTTGCTAATGGCGTAAAAAAGTAAGATTCAAAACTAGTTCATTTAAAAAAGGTAAAAAATAAACTAACGGTTCAGAAAATTAGAATACAAAATTTATTTGTTCAAAATATCAGAATATTGGCTCAACTTCCCTTCCGTATTTAAGTTGGTCAGTTGAAAGTGTGTAAGCATAACATCTCTGCCATTGAACACTACTTGGAAGCTATTTGTCTCACAGAAATGGGTCGTAAAAGCGACATTTCAGCAATGAAAACCCTCATCATAGCCCTACATCAAAACGGTAAAACGTAGAAGGAAATTGCCACCCAAGCCAAATGTTCACAGAGTACAGTATCAAGAACTACTCAGCAACAAAAACGTGGTGACAGCTTCATGACAAGATGACGCAACTGCGGAAGAAAACGAACGTTGTGCCTGAAGAACATCATCTAGAAAAACCGTTTCCAAAGCGTTCGGCACATTCAACGACTGTGGGGCCTGCATGGAATACAAGTATCCAGTTCAACAACGTTACGGCGAATTCATCAACTGAAGTTTGCATCAAAAATTCCAAAAACAAAGCCCGCGCTGACACGCGAACAAAGGAACGCTCGTATGATTGGTGCAGAGAGCATCTTCTCTGGAGTGATGATGAATGGAACAACGTACTATTCAGCGATGAATCAGTGTTCTCTGTGTGCCATGGTGACGAAGATACCCGTGTGTGGAGAAGGACGACAGAAGCATTCAACAGAGAGTCTCTTAAATGTTATGTCAAATTTGCAGCATCTATCATGGTATGGGGTTGTATGGCCGCGGATGGAGTAGGACAGTTAAGAGTTTTGAAAACCCGTGTAACCTTCGAAATATATCAAGAAGTATTGCAGAATTACATTCTCGACTCTGCAGAAGACCTGTGTGGTGAGAACTTCATATTGCAACAGGATGGTGCTTCCTGCCACCCCCGTAAATCAACAATGGCATGGCTGTAATCTCGAAACATTACGGTGATTCCTTGGCCTGCCAATTCTCCCGACCTTAACCCGATAAAGAACTTATTGGGTTTAATGAAAAAGCAGCCCCAAGACCCATAACCAGGAAATGAAGCTGATCTCGACATGTGTAAAATTCTTTCAACAGGTTGGACTGTGCGAAGCTTTTTGGCAATATAAGAAATATATTATAGGCTGTAATCAAAGCAGGAGGAGATGATGCAAAATATTGAACGTCTCAAGAATGCCAGTTGGCGATAATGAATGTTTCTTCACGTTTTCTAGTATTTTGAACCAATAAATTGCGTATTCTAATTTTCTGAATCGTTAGCTTATTTTTTAGCACATTTTCGTAGAAAAGTGCTTATGTGATCGGTTTGCCCAGCTGACCGTCCGTCCGTCCGTCCGTTTAGCACATTTTCCCACAATTCATTGCGTTGCAATAGAAAGAGTGCATGTATCGAATTGCTGGAAGTAACGAATTATCCTCGCATTCGGGAAAACGCGTGTTCAGAACATGGGTTCGGCTTAGCGCGTGTTCTAAACGTTAATGGGATGGTGCGCGTGCAGAATACACGTGTTTGACGATTACTGAAAGAACAGATCAGTCTCTAAATCAAGGAGACTTAGTATTTATTGCGATAACTTGACAACGAATTAACTTTTTCACAGTCTGTTTTCACCAATCCAATAATATGGGACAGAGTACGAACAAGTACGAACGTGAGGTAGCAGGAATAGGTACGTGCTCTAATGGCACGTGCTTTAATTGTACCATTATGATAACACCTTAAACTTTCAGTGCTAAGATATGGCATGTAATATATCAAACAACTCGCAATAACGAGTCATGAGTGAATATAACGAGTAAATAATGATAATGGTATTGATTTAGTAGCACGTGCCCTAATGGTACCATTAATGCACGTGCCATTAGAGCACGTACCTATTCCTAAAGGCTGGTTTCTATTTAGCGTCGGTTCAGCGTCGGCGTCCTTTTTGCTTCGGCGTCCTTTTTTGCAATCGTCGCCTGTGAGACGCGCCCTGATTAGACGAGCGTGGTCGTTTTCCATTTAGCGACGTTCAACCGTTATCCTGAACCTGGTCTGATCTGATTGGTCGAGTCGCGGCAAACAATTGTCGCTCTCTCAAGGTGATGGAAAAAGAAGATATCAACCACTCCGGTCAAGTTCACGCTTTGAATTTATTACTATA
>JAHWFO010022137.1:0-11977 GCA_023313115.1 Rhysida immarginata
GCTGCCCCCGCGACCCTAACGGATAAGCGGGTTTGAAAAGTAAGTAAGTAAGTAAGTAAGCTGTCGCCTATATGCTCCCTTACAACGTGGGGGTTTAATGAGCCCCAAATGTGGCAGTTGTGTCGGTTTTCTACTCCGGAAGTATGGAATATTGCCTCATCAGAAAAGAAAATGTCCTCAAGGAAGGTGGGGTCATTGTCGATTTTTTGGAGCACATCCTCAGCAAACTTCTTGCGCTTCGGTCGGTCATCTGGCTTCAGTTCATGCTTCTTCTAGATTTTGTAGGGTGTAATACGAAGGCGGTGCTTCACTATTTTATGTACGGATGTCATTGGTATATCCAGCTGACGAGCCTCTTGGCGAAGTGATTTACGGAGACTACGATCGAACGCCTCCCTGACCTTTTCTACTTTCTGTGTTTAAAATTTTTTCACGCCATAGCTTAATTGACTTATGATTTAGAGGTTCCTTTTTAAACTTTGTTTTGAACATTCTCTGAACTGTAATCATTGACTTAAATTCCGCAAGCCATAACACGCATTCAGCTTTTTCTTGAACACTCACCATTATTTACTGCGGCTCGCGAAAAATGGAACAAGCGCCAACAATGGTACCACACGCCAATCGCTTGTTTCATTATCAATTCACGCGAGGCTAAGAAACTTTTTGAGTTTTTCTTTGTGAATAAAAAAAAAAACACGTTAAAATCTGTAATAGTTTTTGAATAATAAATATGTAGAAAACGGGATATAATTTAGAAACAGCCTGTTTGTCAGATCGTCGAAGGGTTGGATGGATGGATGGATTTGGATGGATTTTCAGCCCGCATCTCCCCTTTTATCCAGGAGACTAGCTGTTTGATATGAAAGGATGATGGTGAAAATAGACAAACACAAACATCCATGACCTCGGCGGGATTCGAACCCGCGACTCGCTGATTACGAGAGCGGAAAGACCTGCGCCTCAACGCTCTCGGCCACCGAGCCGGCGTCGAAGGGTTAATAAGAACATAAAAGAAGAAATCGACGATCTAACTCGATCATCAGACGGAGGGAGAAAGAAGAGTAAGGTAAATAAATATAAAAAGAAGAAATCGAATCCCCTGCCACCCCGGGAAGAAAATAGAAGAGGCACGAGAGCGAGAGGGACGAGACTAAGTGCGAGATTGGTGGAAGGGGGAGAGGCGCAGGTGACGGTAAAGTAGGAGAGACAGAGAGAGTCGAGGAACGGAAAAGTAAGGTTCTCGAAAGGAAGAGAAGTATGGAAGCATGCAGACCGTGGGAGGAATTGGGGAGAGAACCGAAAAGACACGGCAAGAGAAGTTTCATCATTTATGAAAGGATATAAGGTGGCTTCCGCGAAGGGAACCGGAGGAAGGAAAAGAGGAAGAGACGAGAGCGACTTGAGAAGACCGAAGGAAGTACGCGTCTCAAGCGTTAGAGTCTTCGGCCAAGCTGTTCGTTCCAGAATTAAAATTCCGGCCCACGAATATATAAAAGAGGATTTCCATGGCTACTCTCAGGCAAGTAAAAGTTGTAATAAGTACTTTGTTAGAACTTTTGTGAACTCGACTAGACAGGCTGCTCGCCGACGAAAGACGCCCGACATCAAGAGTGCCCTTTGCCACGGGACCCAGGGGAAAAGAGTTACGGAACTGGTCAACCGTCGCTCGAGGAATCAACCCGGAGGAGCCCAGCCTGTCCAGCCCCATTTCAAGAAAGACGACTGCCGTCGTTCTGACACGACGACGAGTCCAGACGACGCCGTAGTCGTTGCTGCCGACTCCGAAGCTCGCAACATAGGAGAGTCGACCGAACAAAGGGACAACGCCCAGATATCGACCCGCCCTTTAAAGGAGGATTCTACTGATACGACTTCGGCCAGCAACGCAGCAAGCCTGCAGAGCGACCCGGACTTTCGGCGTACGGATACCAAGCGCTTCGCGAGCGCGCGCCCGGCCGAGATCTCGATCTGCGAGCCGCGCTCGGCTTTAGCGTCCTTGTCCCAGGGTACTGTACATTTCAATTCAGTAACGGCTAAACTTAGTGACCTTAGAACATTTAGTGTTGTTAAGTTGAAAGCTAATTTTTCTCTTGAATTACGACTGTCCTCGTTAATAACTATAGTTGAATATTTCATTGCTTCCGAAGTTTTCCCCGTTCACTGTATGTTTTTGATGAGTGACTGATGTGTTTTTCATATAATTTTTTTAGTCTCGGGCAACGCTCCAATAAACCCTCAGGGGTCGCCGCCTTCTTCTGCAGCAGCGGTGACAGACCCAGCAAATGTTCGACGACATTGGCAATTTCGACGAGTGGTGACGGAGGCCTTCATCACGAACCCACATCAATGGAATCCGATGTTCCCGCAATTCCAATGTTTCTATTATAAATGTACTACCAATCGAAATCCATGAATATTTGATTTGAACTGTAAAAATCTTACCATTAAATTTATTAAAATTTCAATTATCAATGACGCCGTTTCCGTCCCTCTCCCTTCTCTTTGCACGACTGGAGTTAACGAGCAAGCGTAATTAATGGAATTTATTTGAGTCAAATAAAAGTCGTGAAACTGTTATAACATTCACAACTGTGCATGTTAAGAACAGTATTAATATTATTCATAGTAAGAGAATTTCGGACAGAATATCTGTCTGTATACTACAATTCGATCTCTTTATGTGCTTCACAAGCGATCGATGCTGAAATAAATAGCGCAAAGCGTTACAAAAATTTATCGCAAAGCCAAAAAAGGCAGATAAAGGCAGCAAAAGTTTTAACGATTTGACATAGAAAACTGTAATATTATATATGGTATTAATTAGAACTTGAAATAAGCTGAAATGCTACTTGGCTTGGTTACTTGAAAATTTAATTCTTTCGAAATTTAACTTTAAAAAAATTATATAGGGTGTCTCAAAATTCCTGGTACAAACTTTGCGAGGTGATAGAGGGTGGAACCATACGCATCTTGTCTTTATAGTGTTTTTAGGGAAACTCAACCCCTGCAAAGATATGAGGGGCTAAAAGTAGGATGCATCGCCTGCAATGTGGCTGACCTGCGTACAGAACAGCTCTAAACATCCAATGACGGTAATTGTTCATCCTTAAACTTTGTTACCCCATTATCCCATTACGGAAATGGTACTGAACCACAATTACTGACACTGATAAATAAGGTTCGAATTGTTTTGCATTATGATGAACTCTCCCAAAACATCGGTGTGATCTGTTGCTAATTGACTGTCGTCAATGAAGTGTCACTTGATAAAACATACGTAATTAAATTCATCAACCACCCCCTACTGCAAAGACAAGTTCACAATACGTAAATGCATGCAAATTCGAGGCCTACCGACAAAATGTTGCTATTACAAACAAGCCTGTCCATTGTGTTGTGGAATCAGTTCTGTCATGCAGCGATTCACGAATGCTAAGCTTGCCGACATGCATTGCATTTACGGTGTAGCAAATGGAAACAGCAGGAACGCTGCACGAATTTATCGTCACCAGTACATCCTGATAGCCGGCTGTTTACCAGAATTCACATTCGACTCCGCGAAAATGGAACGTTTCAGGTTCAGCGACCCGATGCTGGACGTCCACGAGTTGCTCGGCAGGAGAATGAAGTACTTGAATACTTTGAAGAACACCCATTCAGTAGCACCCTCATGGCAGCGCAGAGAGAACGGCATGTATCCATTTCACCTTCAACGAGTGCAGCCATTGCTTCCCCAAGATTATCCGGCTTGAATGCAGTTTGCACAATTGTTACTACAAGAATCGGAAAGAGATCAGCTGTTCCCATCATATGTTCTCTTCAACCGTGATGAAATTATCAACTATCGAAACAACCACACATGGGCAACGGCCAATCCACATGCGATATTTCGCCATGGACATCAACAACAATTTGGGGTGAACGTGTTGTGTGGCGTACTTGACAATACGCTGATCGGGCCTTACCTATTACCTCCTCGCCTCAACCGGAGGAAGTATTGCCAGATTTGTTGGAGGATGTTCCATTAGTTTGTCGACGATTGATGTGGTTTCAGCATGATGGAGCGCCAGCTCATTTCGTTGGTAATGTACGCAATGTGCTTGACAACTTGTTTGATGGTCGGTGGATTGGTCGGGGAGGCCCGGTACGGTGGCCACCACGTTCGCCCGACCTGTCTCCTCTCGATTTCTGATTGTGGGTCCACATGAAAACATTGGTGTATGCAACAAAAGTCCAAGACACTGATGACCTTACTGTGCGCATTGCTGTTTCAGCTGGTGAAATCCAAGCCCATACACAAATTTTTCAACACACACGCCAATCATTTGTACGCAGATGTCAACTGTGTGTACAGGTTGGTGGCGGAAATTGTGAGCATTTGCTTTGAATAAAATACGTACTTCTAATCAAACACTGTACTGTCAATGTTCGTATTTCGTTTTTTGTGTCACATGCAATTACAGTCATTGGATGTTTAGAGCTGTTCTGTACGCAAGTCAGCCACATTGCAGGCGGTGTATCCTACTTTTAGCCCCTCATTTCTTTGCAGGGGTTGAGTTTCCCTAAAAACACTATAGAGAAAAGATGCTTATGGTTCCACCCTCTATCACCTCGCAAAGTTTGTACCAGGAATTTTGAGACACCCTGTATATGTAACATATAAAAAAATATTGTTAGTATATTTTTCTATTGCACAAACTTCCAGGAATAGAATCCACTGTGCAAAATTTGATTTGCAAAGTTCGCTTTTAGAATATACCCACAAAACCAGACTAGTAAAATCTCCGTTACTTTGAATTGTCACGATTGTTTCGTACGAAGGTCAACTTTGAACTGAACTGGAAATTGAAGCATAAAAAATATAAATCTGAGATTGGTAATATTCTATGAGGAATTTAGTTCTCTTTCCGAAACACCAATAATATTTAAAAAAATTCGAAAATGGCTTTTTGAATTTTGGTCTGCTTTTCGGGATTTTGGAACACTGTGCGGCAGTGTGACTCGATTCTTTCTCTTGGTACAGCCATACCTTGTGACATCTGTACCCTACAAACCGGAGATGTCACAGTGTAGTCTGATATTACATGGCGTTGACTTTGGCTTTTGACTCAACTCTGTGTCAAGTTAATTTGCCGTTGTAGCAGTATCCTGCCACGATCATGAAACCTTTTGTAAATCTTTCCTTGCATTCACGATACCATTCTCTGAAGTCCTTAGAACCCCTTGGGTAGTAAAAAATGGCTCGACTATTGTTGCATTTGCTTGAATAAACATACGCCTCATCTATTGTGATCATGTAAATCCACTTTTCATCCGTTAGGTAGTGTTCATGCAGTTTACGGCAGTTGGTCCGTCGCTCTTGAACATGGCGCGGCAAAACTTATGAACGTGGCTCTTGTGTCGCTTCTCCAGTTGTAAGTCACGGTTGATCATTGTGTTTATCGCGTGTGCAATGGCCCGTTGTGTTGGTGAGTTATATCAACACTATCTAAAGAGAAAGCCTGAGCACGGAAACGTCATACATTGTTAAGACGTCATAGGTAATCATCTTTAATCGCGTTTCTACCAATAATAAGCCCTAAATTATGACTAGGTATGATAATGTAATAATGTATGAAATTTTCGCGCTCAGGTTTTGAGTAGAGGTGGTGTTGGTTACATCCGGTGACGAGAGCCCGAACTTTCCGGACGACATCAGGAGTACGTATTCAGATTCTCCTTATACAGGGTGAATACAAAAGTCCCTTTTATTTTTTGAACCGAAGCAGATATGCCAATTTTGATGAATCCAATGAATAGGAAGTTGTGGGTGGCCTATCCCATAGTGCACTTTTCATCATCCCAAAAATGCAAATTAGGACACATTCAAAATTTATCTCAAAAACCGTAAGGGATAGAGAAAAAAACCCAATTGCAAACTTGTTCAGCATACAAAAACAAACAAAACAAAAAAAAATCATCCAAATCGGACCAACCAATCACCCACAATCACGTCACACTGCACAAGGAAAACTGAACGTTGATATTTCCAGTATCCTGTTGCGTAGGGTAAAGCATTAGGCTGTGGTCAAAAACCCTCACCGGTGAGAGAATGATGACGTAATTTCTCACTGGGCTAACCGTCTTTTTCTCGGTGAGGACGGTGAGACTAACCAGTTGGGCATAGCAGCACTAACTGGCATTTCTGACCGCGTTAAAATGACGTCACAAATTTCTCACTGGGATTTCTGACCGACCAAGCGCTAACTCTTCTCACCGGTGAGGGTTTTTGACCTTAGCCATTAGATAATACAAGTAGCGCAAACTGACCGGAAGTCGCCATTTTGGACCTACACCCAGCAGAGGTCTAATACAAAACAAAGCTAGAAATGCCCTTCGTTCGCAATTTTTACTCTTTAAAAATTAACCTAACTTAATTGTTAATGAAAGTTTAATTTAAAATACACTTTTTATTTAGTTCGATCTGCAAAAAAAAACATATTTTTATATAATACTATATAACTCTATATATTTCATGCAACTCGTCATTATACCAGGGGCCCATTTTTTCTTCCTCTTGCGCACACTTTCAAAGGGATAAGCCTTGTTTATCGCATCCATCAATAACTCATAAAAAGCCTCCACCATATCATTAACATTTTGCTTTAACTTTATAGTATTCCAATTAATGTCACTCAGTAATGTTCTTAAATGTAGCAATATATTAGGCGTAATTTGTCTTCTCATGAACGGCTGTTTAATGAAGTTCGCTTCTCTGTCTACAGTAGTCCCCACCAAAATTGGTAAGTGAACCGAGATATCCGAGACTAAAACTTCAGTAGAAACTGGAACATTAGAAAAGACATTATCGACAATCAGCACAAAAATTTGTTGGTCATATCCAAATAAAGTCGCAAGATCTCTAAATTGATTTACAGTAGGACTGAATTCATCTTCAAAATGTAAATTTAAATCTCCCATTAGAATTAAGTTTTGTTTCTTACCTATTTTTACAAAAAATTTCTCAATATCAGACATAAATAATTCAAAATTACCCGTTGGAGGTCGATAAACTCCCACCACAGTTGCAATCTTGGGAATGTTGACAGCAATCAGTTCCAAATGCTGTTCACATTGGGAATAAATTATAGCTGCTGAATTCAGGGTTGTTACAGATGACACATAAATAGCCACTCCACCACCCCTCTTGTCTGAACGGCAAACAGAGAAAGAGTTAAAATCATGGAGCATAGGGATTTCTTTCCCATGTTTCAGTAAAAACCAAAACATCAAAATCAATTTTTGTAGACGAAATAAACTCCCGAATATCAAACAGCTTATTATATATGCTTCTCACATTCCAGACTAATAAGTTCCACTGTTGCTGCACTTATTAAAGTCAAAATTTTCCAACTTTTCTATCAATGTTAAACGTATCGGTTTTGTATTATCTCCCTTTTTCAAATAAATCGCATCTCCTGAAAACCATAAAAACTTATTTTTTTTTTCTCTTCTGACTTTTCTAGCACGAAAGTGTAAGTCACACAATTTCTTAGGTATAAATGGAAAGACACTTATTTGCTCTGTGGATTCAGCACACTGCAACAGCTTAGAAGTAATTATTTCCGAACTTTCTCTATACGCTCGCCGAAAATTGTTCCTAATGATTTCACTTACAAATTCCAGAACAATTGGACGCGAATCACGTATATTACTGTCGTCCAATCGTCCTATTCGATATATTTTCTTTAAGTCTGATTCCTATATTTGAAATCCAATCCTTTTCGCAATTAACGCCACCTTTAGATCAATAAAAAAGATAATTGGATTCTTACTGAATCCTAATTAAACGGAACAGAGTGCGCAAGATGTTTTTATATAATGCTTTACGATGGTTAATCCAAACATTCGTCTTCCAATAAATCGCTAGTAATTGCTGTGGAGTTCATTACTGCCAATGGCACCGCTTCAAAGGAAGGCGGCGACCACAGTGGGTTTGTCGGCATGAGTGTCTTGGTTAGCTCGTAAATAGCAAAAGAATCAGTTTAGAATAGGAATTCGCAATACATGGATAATGGGCCCAAATCTTAAGCAACAGGTAAGACCAATAAAGTCTTAAATGTGACCTTAATGTGACCACTGTCAGTAGCCAGAAGAACCACCTTTCGCGGCGCGGACACCTGCGAGACGGACAGGAAGAGAGTCAATAAGGTTCTGGAAGGTATTGTTGAGATGGATGTGAAGCCATGCCGACTCGAGTTCTGTGGCGAGCTTCCGTAGGTTGCGGGGTGGAGGATCCATGGCGCAAACAACCCGATCGAGGTGGTCCCACAGAATTTGGGGGAGTTTGGGGGACAGGGAAGTACCGTAAACGCATCCTCGTGCTCTTCGAACCACGCATGGACACTGCCCGCTATATGGCACGTCACATTGTCCTGCTGGAAGATGCTGAGCAAATGCAATCTGCATGTAGGGGTGGGCATGGTCCGAAAGGACAGATGCGTGCTTCCGTTGATTTATGGTGCCGTCCACAATGATAAGTGAACCCAGGAAATGCCATGAAAATATTCCCCAGACTATAACGCAGCCTCCTCCGGCCTAGACCCTTGCGGCACGCGTTGCAGGGTGTTTGCTTCCTGAAGCTGAACGCCGTATATGCCATCGCCGTCTGTCCGATGGAGTATAAACCGTGATTCATCGGTAAAAATTACTTTTCGCCACTCCCTTGCTATCCAGTTGCGGTACTGGCGTGCAAATGTTAGTCTTTGTTGCCGGTTAACAGCCGTCAGCATTGGTGCACGAACCAGCCGTCTGCTGCGGAGCCCCAAACGCAGCAACGTTCGCTGAACTGTCGTTGAGGATACACATTTGGTAGCCCCCTTGTTCATCTGGGAGGTCAGTTGGTCCACGGTTGCACGTCTGTTCGCTTGCACGCATCTCCGTAGCCGTCGTTCACCTCTGTCATCTATGGCCCGTGGTGCCCCACACTTGGCACGTCGCTGATTTTGGCTATTGCCATTCTGCCATGCACGATAGACTTTCACCACGGCGGCACGCGAACAGTTCACAAAACTAGCCGTTTCGGAATTAATGCCACCCTTGGCTCGGAAACCGATGATCATGTCCTTTTGGAGATCGGATAAATCGCTACCTTTCAACATGGCTCCAACAATTGCGATGTTTTCTGCTTCCCTCTGATACTGGTACGTACCTTCTGGACGTAACCATTTTCCGCTGATGTTGAACGTAGGGGGTGGTCACATTAATGTGACTGGACTGTGTATTTTAAGAGATCGCGCTGGAAACAAGGGTTGGTTCACGGTCTAATCGCATATATCACTTTGGAGTTATGGCCGTAACTTTCAAAACGCCGTTGATGTTTAAACGATTTCCAGTGTGCTTCATATTTTCTTCGTGTGGTAATCATGCCGAGTTTCGAGCCAAATAAAGAGCAATTGCGGCACATACTGCTTTTCTTGTTCAATCAAAAGAAAACCGCGAGTGAAAGCCGTCATATACTTGTGGGAACTTACGGTGACAATGTCCCAACACAAGACTGTTGTGTGCCTTATTTAGAAGATTCAAAAGTGGTGATTTCGACTTGAAAGACACTTTTGTGCATTTTGTGGGAACAGACGGGTCGTATACCATGAGCTTCTGAAACCAGGTAAAACCGTTAATACCCTTCGCACAAAACGATTAATTTGAACCATGCACTGATCGAAAAGCGACAAGAATGGACTACAAGACAATGAAAAAGTGATTTTACAGCATGACAACACCCTATCACACACGCAATGAAAGGGGTAAGAGAGACAATTTCTGCATTTGGCTGCGAACTTGCTCAACCCGCCACATTCACCACACATGGCCTCTTCCGACTATCACTTGTTTACATCGACATCTCACGCACTTTCCATGAAACACTTCAATAATTACAAAGATGTCAAAAAATGGCTTGATGACTGGACCACCTCAAAACATGTGCGGTTTTTCTGGGAGGGCATCCATAAATTCCCAGAGTGATGGGAAAAATGTGCAGCTAGCAATGGCGCGTACTTTAAATAATTTTTTTTTTTACCTTTTTCCCAAATTAAACGTGGGTTTTTTTTGAAGAAAATATTAAGAATTACGAGTACGAGTATTTACCGCCACACATGATATACAGAGGTTGAGTCAAAAGTAGCGGCCGATCACCGCGCAAACTTTTAAATGGACACCAGACAAGAACCACTCATTGCTAATCTTCAAAGTAGAGTCCATCATGCTCGATGGTCTTCATTCAACGATCAGCCAGTTGGCGGATGCCCTCGCGAAACCACTCCTCCGGTTTCTGGGGGAAAAAGTCTCGCACGGCGTCTTCAACCTCACTGACATTGGCGAAGCGCCATCCACGCAGGAAGTGCGCCATGGACCGGAAGAGATGGTAGTCGGAAGGTGCCAGATCGGGGCTGTATGCTGGATGTGGCAGAACCTTGATGCCCTCCAACTCCTGAAACTTAAGCGATGTTCTACGCGCCCGGTGCACAACTCGGCAGTTCCTGTAGACCTTTCCCATGGCGTGTAGATGTCGAACCACACCCGATTGTGATGTCACGATGTCCGCCTCTAGTCCACGGGTAGGCTGCCTGGGTTGGCTTCCATTTGTTGCCGTAGGGCTGAGTCATTCAATTCTTTGGGTCTTCCGCTCCTTGGCGCATCTTCCAGGCCCATGTCTCCAGACGAAAAGTGGGAGCACCACCGTCGTTCTGTCCGTTCATTGGTCACACCTTGACCTTCCACCCTGCAAATTTCAGCGGCTGCTGCTCGCGCACTGGTCCCCTTTTTCCAATAGTGACGAAGGAGGTCGCGTATAACCAATTTTTCTGACATATTTTTACACTGGCTGACGCAGGTGGCACAATGTCTATGGCATTCAAATTCGTATTGACGTTTCTTCCCACTCTGTTCTGTTAATAAACTGCGATATACTCTTGTGGTAAATGGTATTCACTCAGAATTCGTCAAAATTTAACTCCCGGTTCCGATTCGGCCACTACTTTTGACTCAACCTCTGTAGAGACCCACTTTCTCTAATAAATCTAGAATGTTATTATTTACTTGCAGCTTTGAGATTAGTTCCTTTGCTTAAAATTAAGACTTATAAAATTCATCGAAAGAATCTGTATCTTCATTTCTGCCCGTATCATCGAGCACGGACCTATGTTGCTGAAGCCCGCTGGAGAAACAAAAGCGGTAGGTGGACACATGGACCCATCAGTTTAAAAAATTGTTTAGTCTTTTTAATAGGCCCGGGTTCTCACATAAGTACCAATACCCCAACCAATATACATTGCCGGCAAAAGAAAAAAATGCAACACATGGAAGGAATACAGGTAAATTTTTTAATGTTACAATAATAACTTTACAATATCATTAAAGACTTTGTGACAATAATCTTATAATGATAAAGTTTCTGATACATTTTTTAAAATCTTGTTATCCTTTAATTTAGGTCTATACAATAATAATAACATTTTCCCCTTGTCTGCCATTTCTCATTTCATCTTTTGAATAAACTGAGTGAACTCTTATTGCAAAGACAAAATCGATAAGCTTCTTTACCAGGGTGCAGTCATTATAATATTTGACATAGCAAAAAAAATTTTTTTTTAAAAAAACTACGGACAAGGCTTCTCCCCTGTGTGCATGATCTCATGCTCTCGTATGCTGTCAAGTGTTGTGAAGGATTTATCACAATAGTCGCATTCGTAAAGTCTTCTTCCCGTATGTGTACTTTCGTGATTTATTTTACTTAACTTATGTGTAAATGTTTTATCACAGTAGTTACAGTTAAAAGGTTTCTCACCTGTATGTGTTCTCTCGTGACTTTGTTTATTGCCTCTCTGTGCAAATGTTTTATCGCAATAACTACATTTGAAAGGTTTCTCACCTGTATGTGTTAATTCGTGAGTTTTTTTACTTATTTTATGTGCAAATGTTTTTTCACAGTAGT
>JAHWFO010022138.1:0-12531 GCA_023313115.1 Rhysida immarginata
TAAATGAATATTTTACTTCTATAGAATGAGATACTCATTAGTGATGGTCGATATTTGATACCATTATCGTGTATAAAAAATTTATTCATACACATCAAAAAATTCTGTTCTGCTTTATGAGGGGACATAAACATTCTTAATCGGATAGTATCAAATATGAAAATCAACTGATAATGGGTTGAGTATTTCTGACATTTTTCAATGCAGAGTTTCTTTTTCAGAAGTTTCAATGATATGGACACTCTACCCGAATATCTGACATATATAGTGCATGGCGTAATTTTGTAATTTAAAACATTAATGGGATTTCACTGCTGAAAACGTGGACCGTAATGATTAGGGATGTGCGATATTCATTTGCCGTTAATCGAATAGACTAATCGAATAAAATTTTAGTAATCGGCGATTTTATTCGAATGGCTTGGAAATTTATTCGACTAAATCACACAAAACGACTAATTTTTTAAAGAAATTAACAATGTCTAGCAAAACGAATTCGTAAAATTCCCTAACTTTTTCCGGGGATGAGCCTTCGGATTAGTTTAATAATGGAAACAAAAAAGCGCTGGAATGAATCGAAATAATCGAATAAAAAATCCGATATAGTTACTAAGGACCAGAATATCGCACACCCTTATACTTTAGTATGGCATATTTTAGAGTCATCGATACTGTCAGAATTTTCGCATTTGATACTATCCGATATTAGAATTTTTAATGTCTCCTCATAAAGCAGGACAGAAACCTGATGTGTATGGAATAAACTTTTAATACCACGATACTAATATCAAATATCGCCCATCACTAATGAGTATCTCATTCTATAGAAGTAAAATATTCATTTAAAAAGACATACAAGAAAAGACTTGATATTATTAAATAATACAAGACCCTGATTTGCATTTTGTTCGGTTCCCATCTTAACCTACCTAACGATATGAAAACAAACATTTATTTAAAAAGACATACAAAAAAGAATAATTTTATAGGTCCATACAATATGCTTGCTTAGTAGAAAGAATTAAACAGTTTTGTCTCATAAGATTCGTTATACGAAATAACCTCCTTTAAACATTTTTTTTCCCCATTAAATGAATTATATTGCCGAAAACATCTCTTTACGCCGAATGTCCAAATGTCGATGAAATGCAGGCATTTCTCAGTCGGTTAAATTTCCGTTCGGTCATATGTCCGTCGATGAAATGTCCGTCGGTGAAATGTCCGTTCGGCCAAATGTCCGTTCAGTCAAATGTCCGTTCGGCCAAATGTCCATTCGGCCAAATGTCCGTTCGGTCGAATGTCCGTTCGGTCAAATGTCCGTTCGGTCGAATGTCCGTTCGGCCAAATGTCCGTTCGGTCGAATGTCCGTTCGGCCAAATGTCCGTTCGGTCAAATGTCCGTCGGCCAAGTGTCCGTCGGTCAAATGTCCGTCGGCCAAATGACCGGGTACCGAAGCTGGCTTTGGATGCAAGAAGTTGGCTTTGGATGCAAGAAGTTTGCAAAAAAAAAGACGAATATCGGTCTTTTCACCATCAAAGCAATTGTCAAGAAATGGTCGTTTCATAAAACAATTGAGGGGGTCAGCGCAACAGTGCTCTAACCTTCTCCCAGTCGAAAATTTAAATACTGATGCAATCTGTTGCTTTTGATGGGAACTATCATCCTATGAACTAAAAAGATACCAATTAACATTATAAAGATGGTTTTCAAACCACTAAACGAAATTCACTGTTTTTTGAGTGCAACGTTGGTCTAACCGAAAACAGCCAACTGGAAGTTAGCATCGGCTTCGGAGAGAACAGAAAAATCAGATGGTCGTGGAAGGCATAAAAACAAACCCAATAAAACTAGTAAACTTCAATCAAATTTAATAATAAAACACATCAATAGTTTTCCATTGCGTCAGTGTCATTATTCTAGAGCTTCAGCTCCAAAAAGAAAATATTTGCCTGAAGGTCTAAATATATCCATGATGTATACACTTTATGTTAGTTGGAGAAATAAAGAACATGATTCAAGTGATGTTGTTAGTGAGTATATTTACAGGAACATGTTTAATAACAAATTCAATCTTTCTTTTTTTGAAGCCATCCACTGATACATATAAGGTTTGTGTTTCACTGCACATTAAAATTTCAGCTGCAGAGGATGATAATGAAAAAGTAATATTGAGACAACAGCTAGCGTTGCATCAACTAAAAGCAAAGAAGGATAGGGTAGATGTACCAGTAGTTGACAATTCACGATTTAAAAGCTTTTAATAAAGTAATAAGGCAAGAAAAGGGACTGGTGTTGCCACCTCGTATTAAACAATGTATTAGGCTTCCCAGAAAAGCAAAAAACTAGGAACTTTGCTCCCAATTATGGCCGCAAACACACGTTGATTGTTCAATGCCTTACCGAGTCGAAAAAACCTTGCAGTGAGGGGTTGATTACTTGAATTTATTTCATGAATGTTATGCAATATTTGTTACTAATTTTACCTGAACCTTTTTGTGTGATCAGTGGACATTACTTCTAATATTAACAGAATTTCTGATGACCAATTTGTTAACTGTTTTAACCCACCGTCAACTAGTAGAACCCAGATATGTAGTTTCACTGGTAATTGACATAACCTTTCAATTATTGATAATTTCTGTGTTTGAAAAAAAACGAACAAAAATATACTAATGCGCCATTGAATGTAGGGTAATAATAAAGAAAACATGATGTTTTTATGTGTAACTTCCTAATTTCCAGTAATTGATCTAGAGGCGTCAATTATAGGAACTTGATTGTCTATTTCTAGATCAGCCAATTTGACATAAATCTTCTAGGCCCTATTCGCCGATTCTTTTTGTTGGTCCTCAATCTTGTCAAAGAGACGATCAACAGATAGCCCAGAAAACTACTATTCTGTTTACTATGATAAGAAGTAGCATTTGCAAGTAGGAGAACAATCGTCAAAAATCAATTTTTTCTACCAACAATTTGTTGGCCAAGATATAATGATATTGAACTGCTGGAAAACACGTTCATTTTCTATGGTTCTTGCACTCTACATGGGAGTGAACTGATTTTATTTATTATTTCAAAAGGAAAAAATATAAGTGGTCTATATGAACAACTTAAGTTTTAAAAAGCATAATACTTTAGACATTCTTAAAAATGCTTCATTTCTTCAACTACTTTTGAATGTTATCAATTTTTTTGTAAAAATAGTTAACAAAAATAGGTAATTAAATTATTGTCAATTACTGGTGAAACTGCCTGTCAATTTCTGGTACATTAACTGTCAACTACTGGTGATTCTTGCATTAGTTAGGAAAAAATTTAATTACTTAATAGCTTTTAAAGATATAATAATTGTTTAGAAATTGACACATCCTGCACTGTATTTGCAATTTAATGGTATAACTAGAAAAATTTCAAAATGCAATTTGATTTACGTACACAATTTCGTTTCACAGCAATGTCTTAAACTGTCAATTACTGGTACATCTAAACACTGATATTCTAAAAAACACACTTCTGTAAAAGTAATAGCGATTGATTTACAACAAAGCTCTGCCAACTCCTCGCCTACACACCAGTGAAGTTTTTTATAAGAGACAGCTTTGGACATACATACAATTTTTGTGTTCATGATTGCACTTCAGATGGATGTGCATATGTATGTACGGCTTGAAACTATTGCTGGGCGTGGTGCTGATGAAATTATATCATGTTTACTTATAACAATCTTCAAAACATTGAAAAATTAATTGTGTATTCTGATAACTGTTTTGCTCAAAATAAGAATATATCATCATTAGTTTGGTTTGGGCTACAAATAAGTCACAAAAAATATGGTAAAAATGTAGAACACAAGTACTTAGTTTCAGGTCATAGCTACCTACCTTGTGATAGGATTTTGGAATAATAGTAAAGAAAAAAAAGGATGTAAAAATACATTTATACACCATCAGAGTGGATAGAACTTATAAAAAATACTTTGCCAGGTAAAAAAGATTCAATGTAACTGAAATGCAACAGACTGATTTGGTATCTGCTAAACCTTTGACTACCAAAATAACCAATCGAAAATTTGCTGAAGATAAAATTCCTGTTGCTTTCAGTCGCATTACAATCTTAAAAGTCTCTATTCAACAACCGTGGAGATACTATGTAAAATATTCTTATTCTGATGATATAGGAGCCAGGTCATTTTGTAAATCTTGTTAAAGGAAAAAAGAAAGGAGATAAACGTACATTTGATCTACAAATTATTATTCTTAATCCAAAATATTCTAAACTAAGGCCAATAAATCGAAAGATAGTTAAAGATGTCATCGACCTTTTGAAGTATGTACCACCTATTCACCATTATATTACAATAATATGCTGTTTGAAAATAGCTCTGAGGATAATAATACAGATATTGTGCAGGATGATGGAATTTTTGTACTACCTGATTATGTGTAATAATTAAAATTCACACTTTTCTGATTTTAGAAAGCCTCATTACATAAAAAATAACAATATTTATTCAAAGAGTTTTTTTCCTTCTCTCAAGTTCAAACAAGTGTCAGTGCAACAGTGGTCTAACCACTATACCCAGTTGTAGGTCAGTAAGAAAAATTATAATATATCTAAAACTTCTGGACCAAATACTATATACCATTGCATATAACTTTATCACACATCACACAACACACCACTGTCATTAAAATTTCATTTTCTAAATTCTAAGAAAAACCACAATTGAAAAACTTTAAGTTGCTTTTTCTCCGTTTTATAAAAAAGTGGCTTAGACTACTGTTGCGCTGAACCCCTCAATTGTTGATTTGCCAAAAAATCCAAGACGACGCGTGACCCTTCCGAGGATTGACCGACAGATTTTGAAACTGGCAAAAGAAGATCGATCCCGATCAACTCCAAAAATCAAAGTGGAAATCAATTCATCAATTGGCATTAATGTTTCTGATCAAACAATACGAAACAGACTGTATGAAGATGGCTTTCACGGGAGAAAGACTGCAAGAAAAACCACTGTTCAGTAAGCGTCACGAGATCGAGCGTTTGCAATGGGCAAGAAATCATGCTACTTGGACAGTAAATGACTGGGAAAAGGTTTGTGAAGTGACGAGAGTAAAATTAACATTTTTGGGTCTGACGGACGGTCATTCAGTGTGGAGAAAACAAAGTGAACAGTTAACACCAAATTGCATATAACAAACAGTCAACACGGTGGTGGTGGTTCCATCATGGTGTGGGGGGTCTATGTCTTGGAGAGGGCTTAGATCTTTTGAAATAATAGATGGAATAAAGACAAAGAAAGTATACCAGGGGATTTTGGCCCGAAATTTGATGAAATCAAAGCGCAAGTTAAGATTGCCGAAAGACTTTACGTTCCAACAAGATGGGAGTCACCAAGGATACGGCACATGATGACCGAAACTGACTATCAGAAAAGGACCGAAGTCATGGAGTGGCCATCCCAAAGCCCTGACTTAAACCCCATTGAATATCTGTAGTCTATCTTAAAGAAAAAAAACTTGCTGAGAACCGTCCAAAATCCCAGACAGATTTACAACTGGCTGTAAAGGATCGATGGAACGCAAATGGATCCATCTGTCTGCAAAAATTAGTAATCATTTTTTGTTAATAAGGATCAATCAGCAGTTGTTCGCACAATTTCTTGTTACTGAAATAAAATTAGTCTTTCACACAACAGTTTATAAATTAACCATAAAAATGTTCAATATCCTGAAAAATAATGTCACTCTGCTTACATGATATAACACTAATGGTCATATCTGATAGTTTATGTAGCGACAAATATAAGAAAAAAGAATTTTAATGTAAGGAGTCAATCAACATTTGTAGACAGTGTGCATGAAAAAATGAAATGTTGTTCATAAAGGATCTATCTCAAGGTAATCTAGAATAACAGGTAGGTCCAGTTTGTCAGAAGTGCTTAACGCGCATGCGTATTGTGACGTCACTGGAATACTTATGGCTTTACTTCCGGCGTGTGCGGTAGCCATTATTCTGGTCACAAAAGAAAACGTTTTCACGTAAAAAAACAAAACTCTTACGCTGATTTCTGAAGAAACGTTTATTTGTAAACTTACTATTTTATAAATTAAAATTTCCTAATGCCTGCATAAATAAAGTTATTAAGAAATAATATCGAAATTATCATCTCTCTCTTAACTGCCAACGGTTCCGACGAATCAATTTCGAAATCTTAACGAGGAATGATAACTAGGCCTAATGATAATGAGAAATACGTTATCGTCCTTGTCTCTGTGTTCGCTTAACTATCCGCACATTGCGCGATGAGTGAACATGAGATCAAGGTAAATGATTTTACATTTTAAAGACACCCACCCACTCCCCTTCTAACGAACTGATATATAACCCTTTTTCTATTTGGTCTCAGTAAATTTCACTTACCTTGGTCGCATGATCAGTTATCGCGCGATGTGCTGTTAGTTAACATCAACCCTGTGTTCACATTAAAAAGATAATACCTAAGTACATTTTACAATAATTATAAATTACGTAAGTCCCTTCATATAATGGCATTGTTATTTAATTAAAATATATAGTAGAAAGAATGAGAATTGTGAAGGAAATGAACGAGTCATCAAGTGTGGCTATCGCACGACTGCTTTCATTGCCGCCATGTTTTAGTTTCTGTTGAGGTTTCGATTTAGCGGGTATAGGTTTCGATATATTCCAGTGACGTCAAAATACGCTTGCGCAGTAAGGCAATTTTTACTACTTCCGGCAAACTGACCCCCACCTTGTGCTAGATCACCTTGGATCTATCTATGGCCTCCATAAGTTGCAAGGGTGTAGAATACAAAATAAATTTTAAAAAGTCTTTGTAGGTGTTTTTTAACAATCTATGTAGTGGATTGTCCAGGAAACCAAGTAACAATGTAATCATACGCAGGGTGAGAAGGCCAACCAATCGTAGTTAGAGAGAGGTTAGATGGAGTTTCACTATATATCCGTTACCTAAAATTAAAATCTATCGGCTTACAAAAATAAAACTGGGACATAAATAAAAATTTAAATAAAATAAAATAATAAAACCGAAAAAAAAAAAAAAATAATTCCAAGGTCTGGTTCAAGAAAACCGGCAGATTGGTTTTCAGAATTAATCTGCTTACTGTATTTCACTTCTGCAGTTAAATCTCATGTGCTCCTGAGCCTATGTCATTATTTTGTGTGCATTGTTTTTTTTTTCTTCTTCTTCCCCTGCAGATGATCTAATGTTTATTGTGGATCATCTGCAGGGTAAGATACAGGTATTGGACATTGAAACTGAAACACCTTCGCAAATAGCACTGGTTACCCCCAGGGCTGAATAGAACCTTCTGCTAGGTAATTAATCGTATGCATATCAATGAATCACGTGTCAGAGGTCTTGGTAGTCACTCCAGTAGAAAAGTTCGATAGTAAGCTTCAAATTGTCTGTGCAGAGCGCTATAATGGGAGACATATCCGACTTCAAAAGAGGGCAGATTGTTGGGGCGCGTCTAGCAGGTGCATCTGTGTACAAAACTGCCACACTTTGTGATGTCTCACGTGCTACAGTATCCAGGGTGATGTGTGCATATGAACAGGAAGGACGCACCACGTCCAGGAGGAGCAACTGCAGGGGAAAACGGAAGTTGTCGGAAAGAGACGTCAGGACATTGACCAGGATTGTTGCACGAAAGCGGAAAACCACCGCAGAAATGAATACACACCTCCAGGAACCTGTGTGCACGAAGACAATCCGTCGTTACCTGCATAAATCCAACATCCATGGCAGGGTTGCTATACCGAAGCCTTTCATCAGTAGTACAAATGCCTCCAAGCGGGTTCAGTGGTGCCGGACGCATAAAACCTGGACGTTGGATGACCTCAAACGCGTCATATTCTCGGACGGGTCCAGCTACACTGTCTTCCAAACAACAGGGAGGGTATTCGTCTGGAGGAGCCCCTCTGATGCCTACAACCCAGACTGCTTGGCAGCCACGGTCAAACACGGAGGTGGATCAGTAATGGTTTGGGGTGCAAACTGTGCAGGACCTCTACCGATCCTTCCCAAGACGTGTTGCTGCTGTGCTGGCTGCCCACGGTGCCCCAACACCTTATTAAATAAAGATTTTGGATTTCTACCAGGTGTTTCAGTTTCAATGTCCAATACCTGTAGATGGATATTGTTAATAATGAACTCGCTTTCTACATCCTGCTTTGTTTAATAATCCATTGCCTTCTGATAAATTTTTTCTTTAAAAGTCTATTCCAGGTTAAAGGGGAAGAAAAACTTTTTTTACCCTTACTGCATCCAGATACAAAACAACTCCATCGACCTATTTCTATTTTTTTTCTAATTCAAGTATTGGAGTTCTTCATATTACCAACAAGAAATATTAGCGGTCAGCCTTGACCATATTCCCCTACATAGTAAATATAGGGGGCTATGAATTGACCGTACCCATCATTCGGTTATAAAAATTGCCACAAGAAGGCTGGAGTACCAAAGGCAAATCTGGTTCCTTAAGTTTCATCATGCGACGTATCTTTTAATAAATAACCGTCGGGGACTGTTGGTTGGGGTGATATCCCGTTGGTTTGTAGTGAAGGTGGTTATCACGCTTGCTGGAACAGGAACTCCGGTTGGATTGTTAATCCAGTCTAGGTACAGGGTGCGTAAGGTATTTGAGGACAGATTCATATCAAGAAAGAAAACGGATATAAGTCGAGAAACCTTCTTGTTATATGGCTATTCAATGAATCCGCCTACAGCTTCTGTAACTGCTTAATTGGTTCATACGGGTCATTACTCGAACAATGGCAGCTTTCAATTCATCTTTGGTGTTAGGGGGGGGGGGGGTGTTCATTGACCTCTCTCTCCACAACGCTCCATACGTAGGCCAAATACACAGCAAATCAGCTTCACACGGATTTTTCAGCTTGTTTAAGAGCCTTTCCGATCAGAGTAGGCGGTTTTCCCGTGTTTTGTCTAACATAAACTGACCTCTTCGCATAACATACGAGCGATACCTGATGTCTTCATGGACAACATTTCTGATTGTTCCTTCCGACACATGGAGATCTTTGGCAAGTGACCTCATGATGTTCTGGGATTATCATCGTTGGCCTACTGCACTTGCTGAATAAATTCAGGTGTTCTGATGATGTCAGAACGTGAAGCGTGCTTTTTACGCTTTGCTACCGGTGCAACATTGCCATCTTCGGTCTCCAACTCCTTCCGCACTTTGTGGACGAATGATCTTGCGACCTTTAGAAATCGTGTATCTCTAAATCGCTGTGCTCTGCATTTATTGCCACGATTACTGCATGTCTCTTCGTGGTTTGTGTTACTTGATGGTCCGCCATTTTGCTTTCCGTAAACGGAAAGGACATACAATTTACTATAGTGCAGCAGTAGCCAAACGAAGGTGTGTCCACAAATACCTTACGCACTCTGTAGCATTCTAGTTTATTGGTCAGGTAACGTATAGTTTGCTGGTGTTGTACACTGACGGACAACCTGCCAAATTCGCGGAGATCTAACATTATCTTTGATGAAACGCTATTTAGCCTGCCTAAGACTTTTTATACCACATATCATACAGAATATACAAAAAGTCTTCACACCCCTGGAAGTTTTTCATAAAACATGGGTACATTCTACTAGCACTATTAAATTTTATCAAATATTATCACTGAACACCCCTCTTTCAAAAAATATAAAGTACTTGACAGAAAAACTCTGGCTTTATTTTAATATGCAAATTTTTTCAATGTGAGTGGCAAAAATAGTTCTCACACCCTTTGTGTTAGATCATTTTTTACTGTATGTGCACCCTGCAAAGCAAATTCTGAAGCCAATTATAAAAGGTGGGTATATTAGAAAACTGAATCTGGCATATAATAATACATTATAATGATAGGATGACAGGAAAACGTCTCAGCAAGGATTTGAGAGCAAGAGTTATTCAACTAAAGAAAAAAGGCCTTGGATATAAAAAAATATCAAAACAATTGGACATTGCAGTATCCACTGTAGTATCAATTGTGAAAAAATTCAACAGATCTGCCGGTTCAAGGCAGGAAAAGGTGCACCACCCCCAGAATGGATCGACGCCTCATCCAAAAAACCACCGAAAATCCCCATCTGTTAGCACCAAAACTGAATGACGAAATGAAGACTGAACATGACCTGCACGTTTCCACTCAGACCATTCGCAATAGGTTGCACGAGAAAGATATTCACGGTAGAACACCACGTAGGAAACCACTCCTCACAAAACGCCATAAGCTACTGGACAGTAAATGACTGGAAGCGAGTAATATTCAGTGATGAGACGAAAGTGAATCTATTTGGGTCAGATGGAATTGCAAAAGTGTGGAGAAAGAAAGGTGAAGCTGAGATGGCAAAGAATATTAAACTCACTGTGAAGCATGGAGGAGGCTGCAAAATGATCTGGGCTTGCATGTCATACAATCGACCTGGCAACATGGAAATCATCAATGGAATAATGACTGCTGCATCCTACAAAGACATCTTAGAAAGGAATTTGCAGCAATCAACAAGGAAACTTAAACTTCGGAGAAATTTTGTGTTCCAACAGGATTGTGACCCGAAACACACAGCAACGCTGACAAAGATGTGGTTCCAGGAGAAGCGAATTAACGTGTTGGATTGGCCACCACAGTCACCAGACATGAATGTAATTGAACATTTATGGGCAATTATCAAGCCAAAAATTGCAGGACGGCGACCAAAAAGTTCTACAACAACTTGAGAATGCCATAGCAGAAGAATGGCAGGTTATTGACCCCCCAGTTACTAAATCTTTAGTAGAATCCATGCCAAAGCGTGTCATGGCTCTTATCCAT
The DNA here is from genome assembly GCA_023313115.1 of Rhysida immarginata. Lineage (NCBI taxonomy): Eukaryota > Metazoa > Arthropoda > Chilopoda > Scolopendromorpha > Scolopendridae > Rhysida > Rhysida immarginata. Next base: position 10,876 of record JAHWFO010022138.1, read on the forward strand.
GCCAAAGGTGGTCCATAGAAAGTATTAAAATGTTTACAACAATAAGTATTTAAGAAAATTAACTTCTTTTCCAGATGGGTGTGATAACTTTTTTTACCACTCATATTGAAAAAAATTGCATATTAAAAGAAGGCCAGAGATTTTCTGTCAGGTACTTTATATTTTTTGAAAGAGGGGTGTTCAGTGATGGTATGTCATAAAATTTAATAGTGCTAGTAGAATGTAGACATGTTTTATAACATGTTTTATGAAAAACTTCCAGGGGTGTGAAGACTTTTTGTATACAGGGTGTTTCAAAATTATGTACAATAAATTTAGTGACATATTCTTCAGGTCAAAAGAAGACGAAAATGTTCTCTAGCACTTTGTCTGGAAACGATCTATTTACGCGATACAGCCAACTAAACCCGTGGCTCCAAATTACAGGAATTGTTCAAAGTGCCCGCCACCAGTTCCCACGCACGCATCGGCTCGTTGCACGAGCGACCGTCTGACATCATGGAAGAGTTCGTCGCCAGCATTACGAACGGTTTGGCATGCATTTTCAATTCGTTGTCGCAGATCCATAATGTTAGGAACTTGTGTGCTGTAGACGATCGCTTTCACGTGACCCCACAGAAAAAAGTCCAAGGGATTAAGGTCGGGTGATCTTGCAGGCCAGGCTACCGGTCCACCTCGACCTATCCACCGATTCGTGTATGCAGCATGAAGGTTGCTTCATCCGTGAAAAGTATCTGGCTGAGACAACTAGGGTCTGCAGCATGACGACGTTGTATCCATTGGCAAAATCGTTGTCGGTGTGGATAGTCCGTTGCAGGTGGTATGGATGCAAAAGCTGACGGTGAAGAATGCGCCAAACAGATGAGTGAGGAATGTGTACCGTGGAAGAAATACGACGGGTGCTTGTCTGTGGTTCATCATGTACGATGTCAATTATCACATCCTCCTCATCCGGAGAATGTGCTACAGGCCGCCCTTGTCCTGTTTGACGGTCAAAGGAACCACGCTCCCTCAAATGTCTGTCGACAGATACAAATGTTCGGTTATTTGGCAAACGTCTATTCGGAAAGCGTTCTCGGTAGAGTCTTCTTGCTTCCACAGCATTTCCGTCCGCAAGACCATACATTAGGTGCATGGCAGTGTATTCTGCACCGGAATACATGTACATGACTTTTTTTTACGTAAATCGTAATGCGTATGTCAAAGCACGCAAACGTTCTTTAATTGATATTCCTAGTGGATGTACAGTAATGGAAACAACCGTACACAACTAATGGAACAACCCTAAAGTAAGTTTAAATGGAACAAACCACTCAACCTAGTGTTGGGTCGAAACGCTGGAACTGCTAAAATATCGTCCGCTAACTATTGTGCTTCCCTACTCTATCATATTGGATTACTCGCAAACAAATCGTTTCCAGACAAAGTGCTATAGAACATTTTCGTCTTCTTTTGATCTGAAGAATATGTCACTAAATTTATTGTACATAATTTTGAAACGCCCTGTATACTGTACGTCCCGCACCTTAAAAAAAATTGCGGGCAAAGTGAAATGTAGAATTCATTGTAAAAAGGAAATCGAGTCTTTAACTAAGAAAAAAATAAAATGGTATTCAACTAGAAGCCTTTTAATAAATAAATAAATGCTTTCCATAA
>JAHWFO010022145.1:0-15381 GCA_023313115.1 Rhysida immarginata
TAACTTAATCATCTGCATTATCCACATAAGATTTCTAGACAAATTAATTCTTTTTCAATTTACATTCTTTTTCATTCCAATGTATTAGCACAATCAAATTTGAAGCTATGGCCTGAATTCTCCTGACCACCGTTCTGCGTGACAAGCTGATAGCCTGGACTTTAGAAATGGCCTCAGGGCAAACGATATTAATTGCTTCCATCATACAGCTTTTTAGAAATTCAGCATCAGAAAATGGCTTGTTGTGTTTTGCTATCTTGTTTGCTAGTAGAAAACTAGCTGTGGTGGTATCCTTGTTCAAGTTACTTTGTTTTACGAAAACAGTTTGCTCGTTCTTTAAGTTATTCATCAACATATTTACTGTGCGCTGTATTTCAGAATCCGATAAATCGTGATATTTACGATGCTTTGTTTCAAAATGCCTTTTCAAATTGTACTCCTTGAACACCGCCACACTCTCACGACAGATAAGACACACGGCCTTTGTTCCTATTTGGTTAAAGAAGAATTTTCTAGTCCACTCATGATTAAAGATTCGGCATTCACTCTCTATTTTCCTTTTCTTTGCGTGCTTGGAATTACTCATTGTGTACCGAACTTTTTTTCAGGATCTAAATTAGGTGGTAAATTTTTCGTTAACTAATTTAAATTATTTTCTAAGTAATTTTTCGTTAATAAATTAATTTATAAATTTTGGACTTACTTGAAAGTAACTTCTTTGCGTAATATACTCTGAATACAAATAAGAATAATATATTCATATCATTTATAAATAATTATTAAGAAAACGTTAAATCTGTTCAAAAAACACTTTTTCAAAACTTTTCCATAACTTAAGTCAGAAACCATTGATTTTCCAAAACTTTCCAGGCCTGGAATTTTTTTTATGATTTTTCCAAGACTTTCCAGGTTTTTCATGACCCGTACGAACCCTGTATTCATTACTATTATTATTTACAATATTATATTTATCTAAAAACTGTGAAGTCTACTTACAATTATGAAGTCTTCCAACGAAGAAGTTTTCAACGAACTACAACGAACTGAAAGTGTTACGACGATCGACAATCGAACAGCGAAGTGTGAAGTGAACTGAAAGTGTTACGAACACCACGTTTATATAGTTTCCAGACATACAGATAAAGCACCAATGGGGAGCCAGCGCCAATTCTAGAAACCAGATTGGCTACTGTATCCGTTACAATACAAACATAGGAGCAGAAACAATGATATGACGTCATCACTGCTCTAACTGAACAAGGCTTTGAACTGAACAAGTTATTTCCAATAATTTGTAACACTAAAAAGAAATGTGTCAAACGAATAAGATTTTGAACAACGAAAAAAAATTTGGAAACTTATAAACTCTTGGCGGGCCGCAGAAAAAGCCTTCGCGGGCCGCATGCGGCCCGCGGGCCGTAGGTTGCCCACCCCTGCTATAGGTGTTACAAATTGTGTGATCTATTGAGTTCTGGAATGATTTCTTGGTTTCACAATGTCCGTTTGTCTCTCCGTCTGTCTCTCCCCTTCATATTTTCTACATTTTTTCACGTAGAAAGTTGAAACTTTGAACATAGCTTACCATAGACATGTTCTCCTTCACTATTTAATTTGGCTTTGATTAGCCCACTGGGGTCAAAATTACGGACGTGAGAGTTAGAGGCGACCAAAAGGACTACATGGAGTGAAATTCGCTAAGCAGATCACTATGAATTTTGGGATAAATTGTTTCAGTAGAGTCGGAGTTGTGGGGGTGGCAGTCACTTGGTCTTTACAAATATGGCAACATAAGTAATATGATATGTCCTTCGATCAGCAATGGTGAGAAACGAAAGAAGATAGAGCTTTTTTACATTTTTTGATTTGAATACTATGTTCGAGAAAATCAATTGTCTGATTAAAAATTTGGGAGATTTAAAAGTGAAGATAAAGGGTAAAAATACTTCACCTCAGGGCTTCCACTACTTTCCTATACCTTTCTCGGGGGAGGGTGGGGTAAGGATAATTTCTTGTTTCTACGATATAACACGACAATACAATTGCTACAGTAAATGATCAAAATGGCCTTCTTTAGAAGCCTGTGCACGTCGCCGCATGGATCGGCGAACACGTTTGAAAATACCAGGTATATGACAGACGATGTCGCAACTATCCTAGATCCGTTGACGAGTAATTGCAATATCTGGTAATAGGGCAGAATAAACATGCGTTTTCAAATACCCCCAGAAATCCAGTGGGTTCATGTGAGGAAAAGACAATTTTCTTCAGACGTTTCTTTGAATTGTCGTAACTTTTCTAATACAAGACACTTTCAAACTATTATACTATAGAAAGAAGCGTTTTCGACCGCATATTTATATTACATTTTCTGCTTGTTTTGGTCCCTGGAACGTATCCTGAAAGTTTGTACACACCATTCAGAAACACCCTGCATATTCTACAAGCGACAGCTTACAACAAAGAAAGTTGTTGTTTATTATTCGCCTCCGCCAAGGCCTATAGTTGGCGCTGAGATCACTTCAAAATGGCGCACGCTATGGGTACTCGAGGTACTCCGTCCCCCGCTCTTAGCAGCAGCTTCAGCATAAGTTTGCAGGAAATTTTTGCCTATGTTGGTGATAAGACGCGATGTTTGATTGAAGGAGAGGAAATTGTTAAAGGTCGTCACATAATTTGCTGTGGTGTTTTATAAATGCTGAAATAAATATGCTAAACGACTCTAAATGAATACCTGCAGAAGTAATTTTTAAATACATACACAACATATTTTTTTTTCTTCCCGTTCTTTCAGTCTTTTTGTTCTCTCTATAGATGATTTAAAAATGAAAGTTCGTGTTTCCTCTTGGTAGATTAATGCTTGGTACTGCAACTAATTTCAAAAAGTGTCGTCCAACTGGTAGACCTTAAATAAACAATATAATACTGTAATTCATAATGTTAACTTTTGAAGATACTTCACTTTTTTTCAACTAAAGACTTAAGATACGGTAGATACACCCTTAATGGTTCTTCTCTTGAGAAACAAACTACCACAATGGATCTAGGGGTCTTTTTTAAGCACAACCTGTCTTTCACCGACCATATAAACCACATTATCTCTAAAGCCTATAGGATCTCTTATTTCCTTGTTCGCAACTCCACACGTTTCAATAGCACAGAATTTTCTATTTTCTTATTCAACTCCCGGCTTAGAGTATGCTTCGACCATCTGGTCTCCGTACAATGTTACGTTACAGCGGCGAGTTGAGAAAGTTCAAACTGATTTTCTAGGCTCCCTTCTTCACTTATCAAATCATAAATTTTTTAATGAAAATTTATATGCTACAAGCTCTTACCTCAGAGATCACTTTCGTTGTGAAACGCTACTAAACAGACGTATTTATCTCGACACCTGCTGCTTATTCAAATTATATAATCATATAACCTATTCTGTTAGATTTCTCGAGTTCATAAAACTGCGCATTCCCAAACTGAACTCAAGAAACACTGATATATTTTATTTAACACTGACTAAGAAATGTATTACAAACAATCCCCCTTTCTATCGATTATGTAAATTAGGCAATATATTCTCAAATTTAATTGATATTAACTTTTTAAATTATAATGAATTTAAAGTTATAATTTATGAATATGTAAACTCTTTTTGTTATTACTGATGCTTATTGTAAAATTTATGTTTCAATATTTGTTTTGATGTTTCAATTTTTGTTATTATATTTGATTTTTGATGTTTTTCCTGGGGCATGTCCAATTTGGCAAAGAACATGGCTCAATTCAATTTATCAAATAAGGCGTCAGTGCTTGGGATCCCATAGTTATTGGCAAAATGTAAAATTGTCAATTATTTGTTCTTATATTTGTATTCCTGTAAGCTATCATTGGGCATTTCTAAGCCTGTTGCTTGCAATAAATAAATAAATAAATAAATAAATAAATAAATAAATAAATACTTCTTTTTACTAATATATGTATATATTACGTCCATTAACCTTAATTACGTTCTATCTATAAGTACACATTTTTTTTTTTTTTTAACTTACCAGCGTGAATGTAGTTAGAGGGCAGAAAATGAGCGCTGCAAACATACATATAACCGGTAGCGTGTTTTCCCAGCTTTAGCTTTACTTCCCACTCGGCTTTTAACTGCTTATTTCATGGGAAATTGTGAATATAGATGTTGTTTTCTTTGTTAAGCTTCGACTTGCACCCAACCACGCAACATTATTTGTTATTCACCAGTCGTTTGTCCTTGCCAACCATGTTGCCAACTGTTAATGATGCTAAAGCAGTACCGCTTGTACCCAGGCGCCATTTTGTTAGTTTGAGTAATATACGCTAGATGTCGCCCACTTCTACGGCGGAGGCGAATTATTGTTGCAAAGAGAATAATGATTAATTTCTAAATTGGTGGCAAAGCCTACATGAATTAAACCTCTTAATCCATTAGACTTTGGAGATGGTAAATAAAATACGCAAAAGTAGAATGTACAACGATATTGTAGAGACGCACAAGGAGTAGGACCGTTATTGAGCTCGGCAGATGGAAAGTTCGTACGAAACATTAATAGGCATATGCATAAAAATATATTTCTAAAATTTAAAAAATTGTACCGATACTATTTACCAATACTAATATTTTTTTTCGATACCACGATATCATCGAATAACCGATATCGATACCGATACTGCCAATATCGAAATAAAAGTATCGATACTTACTCATATCAATAATATCGCAACGCCCTACTTCTACCTCAAAAAATGAAGAAATTTTGAACGGGATGGACAGGCAGAAAGACGGACATTGTGAAACCAATAAGTAGCTCCAATCTTCCGCTAATTTATTAGCCTGTTCAATATACCCATTAGCTACAGTAGAACCCCGTTATTAAGAAACCTGTTAATACGAACTCTCGTTTAATACGAAATTTTCTCTGGTCTCAGTCCCATGTACGAGGATTGTTAAAGAATGTTTGTCTCCTGGTCCGTAATTTTTTTATTTGTTAACCGATTTTCAAACTTCTTTTTGTTTCTGATACTTATATTTGTCTTCTATATAATACACTATTCATTCGACATAGTCCCTATTCCTTTCCACGCATTGCGCCAACGCGTGACTAGTCGGATGAACCCGTCGGAGAGGAATTCCGGGGTTGTGGTCGACACGAGGATAGAATGGCATCTTTCACCTCGTCGTCAGAACGCAACTCAGGTCCCTTAAGATGCTCTTTCTTCTTTGGAAGGTGATGAAAGTCGCAAGGTGCAAAGTCCTTCATTTTTGAACTGCAGTTTTCTTTGAACTGTAGGCGCTGCAACACCTCCGCTGTGTGGCGATTGTGTGCGGAAGGGCGTTATCGTGCTGCAGAAGAGGGTCCAAAGTTTCCATTCAATCCTGGGGTCGACAATAACTCCGGAATTCCTCTCCGACGGTTTCACCCGACTATACTCTGTCCAAGGAAAGAAAAACTAGGTCAAGGTGCCGCGTGGTACCTATTAATTGATTCAGGATTAGAAAGGGAGACACCACATTGAATCCCATTGCATTGTGGGATTATTAAAGCAGTTGTTAGACCAGAAGCTGTTGCTAGAGTGATATTAGATCGCTCTGATTAGCTAATTTTGAATTTCCCAACCTTGACACACATTTTCTCTCCTTGGAGAGAGTGTAGTCACGCGCAATGCATGGAAAGGGATGGGAACTATGTCGTAAAGTGAATAGTGCTTAACATAGAGGACAAATGTAAATATCAGATACAAAAAGAATTTTGAAAATCGGTTAAATAATGGATATTAAAAAATAGAATAAATTAAAATAAATAAAAAAAAAAAAAATACGGATCAGGAGGCAAAAATTCTTGAACAATCCTCGCATAATATTTCTATATTAATGCGAAATTGGTCGTTGGTCGTTTAATACGAAATTTCTTTTTTTACCAAATTCCGAATAATACGAAATAAAAAAAAGAAATTCACTCTCAGAAAGTAACTTTATTTGAGATATTTTATTGCAAATGGAAATAAAAATTTGAAAAATAAATTTTGTTTCTTATACTGCGAATTATAATTGGCCCTCAGTGTAAATAAGCAACGAAGCTCGTGGGATACGATTATTTTTCAATTTGTACATGATATTGAAAAAATTATATACGTTCAAGTAAATATACCTCAATAACCAATTACATGTATTTTTCTGAAATAAGCGATTGAGGAAAATATTTACACTTGATTCATGCGAAAACTGGATAATGCGAAAATATTTTTGGATCCTTTGAATTTCGTAATAATGGGTTTCGATTGTATTTAGAATTATTTTTACTTTTCCATCTACATCTTGATAGAATCCTCACGCCAGCAAGAAACTTGTTACATAATCGGAAAAAATAAAAGGTTACCCTATCGAATATTGTAGTTTTTCATATACGAAGATAAATGAAATTTGTAAAAGAGTTCTATATTTGTAAAGAATTCTATATTTGATATTTTGGTTAAAAAGAATAAAATGAATTCAGGTTGCTTGTTAGCGATTCAAAACCAGGGCCACTTTAATATCGAGCTAAATGAGCTTTTTCCAAATTTTTAATTCGATACTGAAATAGACTCGGATAAAAATTTTGACCAGGGGGCAATAACTTGTCAGATATTCTTAAGAGCACCAACACTAGCAGTTTCGTTTAATCTTGTTTTCCTTGTTATTTTTAAAATACTTTTTCTAAAGAATAATTACCAGTGTACCCAATAAAAACTTTCATTTTATTCGTCCATCTATCTGCTTGTAGCCAAATTATCTGTGAGAACTAAGAAGTTAGAAAATTCGTATTTTCAGGTTATGTTAATGGTTTTCTGGGAAAAGTAAGATAATAATTTGAGAAAGCTCTTACTGTCCCTTTTAAAATTACAAAATTTAACTTTTAAGTCCTTCCTCAATTTCGCAATTTGTTCTGAGATTCCCTTCAGACTTATAATGCTATAAATGCTTGCATTTATGAGCGGGATATCCATGTAAAAGATATTAATTAATAGTTTTATACAAGTATAATAAAGAAGAATGCAAACTATGGTGCTTTCAGGTTACATTTTAAATCTTAATAGAAATAAGATAATAACGTACAATACTTTTATGGCAAATGATTTTACAATTCTTTTATGGGAAATAATTTTAACGACAATAGTTGCACAACAACATTATTTACATTGCCGACATACAAACTACAATAAAAAAGATACTTATAAAAATGAATTTCCATGATTGTAAATGAGTAACATTATCTATCTTTTTTAAATAATGTAATTATATACATATTCAAAAATATTACCAAAAAATGAGAAATGCTCACTCATTCGAAGCTTTATTGATAAGTACACTGTATATTTTTTTGCATTATTCAAAGCTCCATAGTCATCAAAAATAAATTCTATTTGTTTCGTTTAATAAATTAATGTTTATTATTTAAAAGAGGAAAATAAGTTTAATATAATTCACTTAAGTCATAGCAAACCTATTCCACCGGTGTTATTTATTCAAGTGACCTTTTTAGTGTCTAATTTTTTAAAACCAAAACGATTACACCACCTAATCGTACGCCTAGCAGCTCGTAATAACCAATTAATATAAAAAAAGGCATCTTTCAAAAAGGCATCCGGCTCAGGTGTTTCAGCCTTTCATAAAAATTGCATTGCTAATAAAAGTGCAAAAAATTTTAATGTTCGCTTAGTAACCTGATAGGCATATATTGTTCGAGCGGGAATAATGGAAATCCAGTAAGGCGAAAGTATTCTCCGAGTTTCAGTAGTTCTCCAGCCTATCGATAAATTTTGATAATAGCATTAAGCCTGATAAGCTGTTCTGATTTTTTTAAATCCATTCTGAACATTTCTGAACATTGTAAATAATTTGTATTTTATTTTCATTTTATTTCCACACCTTAATTATCATATTTTTACCAAATATTCAAGAAATGCTTAACAGAATTTTTACGCGTATTTGTATTCATAATTCTCTTAAAACATTGCTTGATCAATAAAGAAAATTTTGATTTCTTGGTCATAGACCAAAATTCCGGTTAATAACTACAAGGTAACCACAAAAATTCTTGCCGTTTTTAATTCCGAAAAACAAAATGATGTACATAAAAAGTAGCATATCGCTAGTCCCCAAAATAATCCCTATTGGCACTAGCACCTTCTGCCAACGTGTCTCCAGTTGATCAATCCCCTGGCTGTACAACTTGCCGGTCTTGGACTCAAAGAAGTCCGTGAGTGCTTTTCGCAGGTCTGTATCATTGGTGTAGGATTTCCACGAAGATGGTTATCCAGAGAACGGAAAAGGTGATAATCCGTTGGAGCAAGATCTGGTGAGTAAGGTAGATGACACAGTTTCCCAGCCAAGCCGCTCTATGGTTTCCCTTGCCACGCGCACCACATGTGGCTGGGCAGTGTCATGAAGGAAGAGTAGCCCTTTGCGATTCACCAATGCTGGTTCCTTCTGCTGCAATGCCTGTTGCACACGTTCCAACTGCTGGAAGTACAGGTCCCCAGTGATGATTTGGCTAGTTGGTAGCAGCTTATAGTGAACCATTTGGCATCTAGTCCACCAGACACAGAGCATGATTGCGTGGGTGTAGGGGCGGCTTTCAGGTGTGAGGCACGGTGTACCAGGGTGACAACCAATGTTTGGAACACTTAGGAGTGTCACACAGTATCCACTTTTCGTCACTGGTAAGTATTTGATTAAATATGGGTGCGTTACGATGTCGAGAAAGCAACGACATGCAAGCTGTCACTCGTCGATTCTTGTTGGATTCCGACAATGTGTGGGGGTACCCATTTGCTCAACTTGTACGATTGTGCTCAACTTGTACGATTGTCTATATGTCTATCAAACAATTTGACTGCATCAGATGGTTGACACATGATGAACATAAATGCAAATAATTGCCTAAGCTCTATTGGCATTTCATGAGTTGCAGCCTCATTTAGGCAAGTATCCCATTCCGAGTCATCATCAGTTAGGCCCCTTGAAATGCAGGCTTCCTGGAAGGTTGAATATGGAACAGGGTTTCCTTTAACAGTTCTTAAATCATCAAAAGAGGTGGCTCCCCGAACTTGTAGAAGGAGAATTCGGAGGAACCATTTCTCCCTCTATGTGGGACTTCCGGTAAACATCCTACCATATATAGACATCCTATAAAGACCCTGAAAATCTACCAATAATAAGCCCTAAATTCTGAATTCTTATGATGTTGTAACAATGTATGACGATTCCGTTCACAGACTTGTTTTCTAGGAAGTGTTGCCGATATCCTGTTACCCAGCTATTATCGTAATAAGGGTTCTGTAATACTCCGTTGCAAAGCACGGGCGGCCAGCTAGTTATTAATAATTCTTAAAAACGAACGTTCAATCATCGCATTATCAGCATCCAAAATATTCACATTCACACAAAATATAGTCAATAAAGTATTTTTATGAAATGTTTGGATCTGCTGTGCTACCAAATAAGCTAGGTGAGAACCCCGGCGTGGCTCAAACTCTTGCTTGTTTTGATTAAATTTTGAAATATCTTGAAAATAATTTCTCATGAAATATCTTTGAATGAATGCAGTAAAAATTCTTAATGAAAATTCAAAAAAAAGTCTCACAAAAGATAGACCTCTCCAAGTATACCATTGCCAAGGTCAATAAACACAAGGTCTGGACACGATACCATGATTCATTGCGGCGTGGCCATTTTGGGTCTTTCGAAACGATTTCATTTGGCTCTCGCTACTGTTCTCGCTTAGTTTCTTTTGCAATCTACTTGAAGTTGCAGCTTTAATTTAAAAATCATATTATTCAGTAAGGCATCATATTTCTAAAAGCTTTTATTTAACTTGCAATGTTTGCTAGTTTGTTTAGGTCAAATCTTGTAACCATTATTAAACCAAATTCCCGACAAGATAGAGAGCTGATATTTGACACATACGCAGGACCGATGCCAATGCATGTTAAAATTTTTTTTTTCAAATCGGTTCACTGGTTCGTGTTCTAATGGTATTAAATCATTACTACGAACTGTCCAATTGCCACAACAAACAATTCGTTATGACGAGGGTTAAATGCCGGTTTTGAAAAAAAAAAACAACCTTTTTTCCTGTGTTGCCAGTGATTTGAACAAAATATATATATAGTTAATAAAATGTATGGAGGTAAAAACACATATATGATTGGAATAAATAATTTTCTGTATACACACTGTTATGTATACTATTAACCAAACTTTTAGCCCCAAAATGGCGAGAGCATTGGGAGTACTGGTGTCCAGACCTTTGTTTATTGACCTTGACCACTGCTAATCTAAATAATTTCTTAGTCACGTAATCTTACTGTAGATGTATATTTGATGCTCTTACAATTCCCACTCTTCTCTCTATGTCTTGAAGCAAAACTTCGCTATTCATCACTTTGTGTAGTCTAGTGGTCGCCGATTCTTCTATTTACTTGCTTACCATTTGCTCAATTCAGCACGGAGCTAAAAGAGTGGTTCCTCTATCGTCTTTCCACTCTTTCTTAATAGTCTGCTAACTCTCCATTATCTTCAGTTGCTGATCATTTTTAAAGATTTTAAAGAAATTGTTAAATACTAATAACTCTCTTTTCTAGGAAAAGCCTGAATAACAGGAATTCTATGCATTGTTTCAAATTGAACCTTATCTATATTGCACAAACTTTGCCTTGCATTGTTGGTCATGAGATACACTGAGTGGCCAAATTAGTTTATAATCATTTGAAACAAAAATATAATTTAATTACGGAATTGTTCTTAAAAATATAATTTTTCATAATTTTATTTGCATCAAATTTCATAAAAAGTTATTAAATTAGACTTCTTAGTAAAATTTCATAAGATACGTAAAATATGCTATGAATGCACGGGTGCAACTGATTGGTTTCCGGGAGTTTCAGGATAATCTTAGTTGCTCTGACGAGTAGCCCCACCTCACCAACCAAGAGGGTCTCTCCCAAGGACTAATTTTATTGATTGTTGTTGTCAGCCAATCACTGGTAGCTTGATCAGCACAGAGCAAAATAAATGCTCCGGCCTCCAAGAGACAGTACTAATAATAAGTTATGTGCATATACGAATTGCTGTTATAGAGGGCGAACTAAAACAATGGGGACAAACAAAAGGAACAAAAAATCTCATACAGTAAAACCTCGTATAGCCCATGCAGGTTACCTTATACAGTACAGTATTACCTGAGTATGATACGATACATACCCACAATAAATAACACTAAAATATACAGAGTGATTCAAAAGTCAATGTACAAACTTTTAGGAGAGGTAGTAGGGGTAATTCTAAGCAAAAAAGTTCATATGAACATGGTTCCTCATTTGAACGGTACTGAGATATGAACAGAAATAAAAACGCCGTCACCAAGATCAACAAGTAAGTAACTCAGGTTCTATACCATCTAGAATGATGAAATTTGGAGAGCTAATAGGGTACATAAAGCTGTGTATACCGTTAAAATGTGATCGAATTCCTACCTATAGTTTCCGAATTACGCACTCAACATCGTAACACGTGCCGGCTAGTACTCGCATGTGAGCAGTGTTACGATTTTGAATGCGTAACTCGGAAACTGATAGTTGGAATACAATCAAATTTTAACGGTGTACACAGTTTTATGTGCCACATTGTTACTCCAAAATTCATTATCCTAGGCGTTACAAAACTTGAGTTATTAACTTGTTGATCTTAGTGGCGGCATTATTATATTTGTTCATATCTCAGTTAGCATTCAAAATCGAACCCATGGTCATATGAACTTTTTTGCTTAGAATCACCCATACTACCTCCCCTAAAAGTTTGAACACTGAATTTTGAATCACCTTGTATACGTAGTATAGCAGATTTGGAATATGTATTTTAATGTAATCACATACATATAAACAAAAGAAGCATAGACTAATCAACCAGTATTGTATATGTTACGGCCAAAACCCAAAGTCGGCCATTTCGCGAATTGGCCAGTCAGATCGGGAAATAGCAAATGTCGCTCTAAATTGACTGATCAATGTCCGATGTTTTGTTTATTTTGAGATTTGGCGAGTTTGCAAAGAGACATGGGGCAATCGGCCAAAATCGACAAAAAAAGGTCAGTAATTCTACAATTTCCCTCTGTAGACGAAGCTATTGTTCAGATGTTTCCGAGGCTCAGATAACTTTTTGTCTCCTCTGTCCTATACTCATTCATTTCTTCGCTGGCATTTCAATAGCAATGGATTATTATTATAATCCTTCCAAAGATTATTATAGAGCATAATACTGTATTCTTGTTGATTTGAAGATGCTTGTTGAGTTCAGGTATGCTTTGTTATCGGTTATATCGTTCAACTGCCCTCCGAGCGAAGGGACTGCTTCCTCTGTCACCTTTCCACTCTTTTTCAATAGTCTGCTAACTCTCCATTATCTCCAATTACTGATCATTTTTAAAGTTTTTCAAGAAAATCTTAACTTCTAAGAACTATCAATTCTAAGAAAAGCCCAAACCATAGAATTTCTATGTATTGTTACAAACTCAATTTTGTTTATAATTTTCAGAGGTGGGATGGACTATTATTTCTAATACTTATATTGCACACTTTGCCTGATAACCCGGCGTTGCCCGGGACTTTATTTAATTACTTGTTGTCCTGCCTGAGATTAAAATGATATTCATCTTCACTGGATACTTTAGACGTATCTTTCTTTTAAAGTTTCCTTTGCCCTTGACGTAGAAGCTCTTGACAAAGCTTCTGTTATTCCGATGTTTCCAACGCTTGCATAGCTTTTTTATTTTTATGTTGCAAAATTTCTCTGATTAATTCTCGTTTTTTCTCTTTTCTTTCCAAAAAACACAAATTTTCGCCCGTCTTCTGGACTTTTTTAGGGAGCTCAGGGGAGACCCGTAATTTCTTAACCTCCTCGATAAACACTGTCTTATCTACGTCCTGTCATTGCATCATAATTTTCTACTCATTTTTAATAATTCTTGAGCACATATGTTCAATCATGTTCACTTCGGTTTCCAAAACATTCTCATTCATATTATTATAGTCATTATGTATCGGGGGTATTTTAGGAAATGTTTGGATTGCCTGTGCTACCAAATAAGCTAGGTGATATCCCCGGCGTTGCGCAGATTCTTTTTTGATTAAATTTTGCAATATCTGAATGTGAATTTTCAGTAAAAATGAACACATGAAAAAGCACAGAAATAATACAGTAAAAATTCTTAATGAAAATTCGAAAACAAAAATTTGGTAGTACTTACTACTTGGTAATCTGTTGTTGCAATTCGCACTCTGTTCTCGTTGTAGTGAAGCAAAATTTGGCCATTCATCACCTTGTGTAGGTCTAGCAGTCGCCGTTTCTTTTGTTGACTTGCTTGCACCATCGAGGGTCACTCAAAACTTGGTCAGTTTCTCAATAGTCTGGTAGCTCTCTTTTATCTGTATTTAAAGGTTTCCAAGAACATGTTAAGTTCTAGGAACTATCAATTCTAAGAAAAGCCCGAACAATAGGAATGAAATGCATTATTATCAATTGAACCTTATTTATAAAGCATTGCATTGTTAGTCATGAGATATATATTGTTGGTCCGTGCGAAGTGCTTGTGAATTGCGTGTTGATACCATTGTTGATACCTACTATTGCACAAACTTTGCCTTGCATTGTTGGTCATGAGAAATTTCTAATTAATATGCTCTGCTATCATTATGAATATAAATTTATTATCGATAATTATTATTTTTTGAAATCTGAGATACTTCTTCCTTAAATATGAGGGGCATACTGAAAGTAATGAGCAACATTAAAAAAAATAAAAAAGGTTAATAATTGCGATACACAGAATACATCATTTCAAACTATAAACTTTTGTCTATTTCTCAACATAATCTCTATGTGGACAGTGACCTTCCTCATGCTTTGAAGATCAAATGCGCAAAATTTCATCAATATCGGAATAAAACTGTAGACTAGTATAAGAAACAAACTCACAAACAATCGCTTTTCCACTCTCATTAGTCTGCTAACTCTCCATTATCTCCAGTTACTGATCATTTGTAATGATTTTCAAGAAAGTGTTAAATTCTAAGAATTATCAATTCTAAGAAAAGCCCAAACAACAGGATTTCTATCATTGTTACAAATCAATTTTGTTTTATAATTTGCAGAAGTGGAATGAATATTCATTACATGCCTTAATGAACCTTATTTAAATTGCACATACTTTGACTTGCAGTGACCTTCCTTCTTCAACAGAGGCACCTGACTTTGCCCGGGATAATCAGTTTTAAGTAAACAGAACAACGTCAAGAAGTTAAATAATAAAATAGTTTTAATAATTTTACAATTTCCCTCTATAGACGAAGCTGTTGTTTCCAACGCCCGGATAACTTCTTGTCTTTTTCTGCCCGGAAACTTTACACCTATAATTTTTTTAAGTTTCCCTTGCCTTGACGTAGAAGCTCTTATACCCGCCTGCTCTAGACGAAGCTTCCGTTGTTAAGATATTTCCGACGCCCGGATAGCTTTTTATCTTTCTGTTGCCAAATTTCTTGGATCACTACTCGTTCTTTCTCTATCCTTTCCAAACACAAATATTTTCGCCAATCGTCTGGACGTTTTTAGGGAGCTCAAGGGAGACCCGTGTATCTCTCTAGTCTTCTCGCTAAACTCTGCCTTATGTATGTTCTGTCATTGCATCATCATTTTATGGTCATCTTCTATCTTCTTCTTCTATATATATAACTAGCAAAGGTACCCGGCGTTGCCCGGGATAATTACACTTGTAGGTAAATAGAACAATCTCAAAAAATTAAATTAAATTTTGCAATATCTTAAAAATAAAACATATGAAAATGCTTAGAATTATTACAGTAAAAATTCTTAATGAACATTCGAAAAAAAAAATTTAAAGGCTCACAATGGATGGACCTCTCCAATAATTTCTTACTCACGTAATCATACTTCAGATGTGCACTTGATGTTGTTGCAATTTCCACTCTTCTCTCGATATGTTGAAGTTTAATTTGGACATTCATCACTTTGTGTAGTCTAGCGGTCGCCAATTCTTCTATTTACTTCCTTCCCATTTGCTCAATACAGCATGGAGCTAAAGGAGTGCTTCCTCTGTCGTCTTTCCACTCTTTCTCAATAGTCTGCTAACTCTTCATTATCTCCAGTTACTGATCATTTTTAAAGATTTTCAAGAAATTGTTGAGTACTTTTAAGAACTCTCTTTTCTAAAAAAACATGATTAACAGGAATTGTATGCATTGCCCAAATTGAAACTTATCCATATTGCATCATCATTTTATGTTCATTGTTATAATTCTTGGAAAGGATTG
>JAHWFO010022146.1:0-25621 GCA_023313115.1 Rhysida immarginata
CTTTATTAAATTATTTTCATTCTATCAATTCCTTGTGTTCCCTCTCTGTTAACGGTAAAGTCACATATAAATTTACTCGTAACAATTAGATACATTACCGTAGAATTTATGGTAATAAACACTTCATATGCAAGTGAATTCGTAAACTTATAGTTGTTTAAAGAAATTAATTTTTTAGAAGGAAAGACAGAGAATGCAACTTGATAGGCAAGGTGGCGACTCACTCCCAGTAATTCGGGATGAGGAAGCAGCCTATGCTGGAGTGTTTCTAAATTACTACAAAGCAGATGCCAGAACTCTGGCAACCGGCAATACCCACTGAACGTCTTTATCCTGTTCTATCCTATATAAGTGAATGTATGAGAATAAAATCAGAATTTATATGTAGGAAGTACCTAAATTCTAAAAATTATAAAAACTCTAGGTTCCATCATTTTAAGTAGGCAAACCACTTATGAGTAGTATTTGACCATTAGATTCTATTTCACACAAGTGTTGCAATATGGCTTTCATTTGTTGAGCTAATAAGTTATACTTTATTATTTATATAAAATTATTATTTCTTGTTTGTTTCGTTAGGTTTTATGGGCGCGTCGACAGCTAGGTCATTTTGCGTCCTTTCACAGTATATGAACACAATCCGATAATTCAACATGATTATTTTCTTTTACGCATTCCTGGGACAAACACAACATCTATGCCCACAGCGGGATTCGAACCCTCGACCCGACGTATTCGAGAACAGGAAAGCCTACGCCCCATCCCTCTCGTCCACCGATTCTCATCGTGACTGAATTAGATTTTATGTGAGCATGTTTGACTGAGATATATAAGTGGATGTTATGAGTAAGCACAAGATTGTGAATGGGTGAATAATACTGTGAAGATAGTGTTTATATTGTAAAAATTGATAAGTTGTACCTTATTGCACTAGGGTTTACAGTGTTAAATTTAAACACCATATTGAATAATGAGTGAATATCATCCGGTTGAGAGGCTATATCTCCGTAACGGTTGGTCCAATTATGATTATTTTTCAAATTTATATTTATTATAGGGTCTACTATACGCACGTATATTAGTCTCATGGGTATCGGCTGCCATATATATAGATATCGAATATCGATTATCAGTAATCATGATTTTGCGATAGTATCCGTCCGAATATTGACCACTTGTCAATACAAATATTTGTTGTGTAATATTAAACAGTTTTGGTTCCATTTTGCTTTGACTCGCCATTTTCGAATTATAGCATTTTTCGGAAATTCGAATTTTGGCTAATATCTCGGGCACTATTGGCCCCACAGAAATTTGGATGCGATATTCGTAATCAGCGATAAAAGACGCATTCATTTCATATATCATATGTCCAGCAACTTAAAAAAAAATTCAGATAGACAGAAATATAGAATTCAGTAACGAACTTAAACAATACATTTAAATAAAATATTAATTTAACACTTTAAACAATTTTAAAAATATGTTATTTAACGTCGTGAAGGGGGAGGGGGCGACAATTACATTTCTTTCTTGCTTTCAAAACTTTTATTCACTTGGAAAATTTTTACACGTACCTGTCTTCAAAATTTTTTAATAGTTTCTTCGAAGTTTTCCGTGATAATGAAGCAAAATCGAGACAATGCCACTCTCCCCTTTCAGTTAAATGTTTGCATACGCACTCGCAATAAAATTCGTATAAAACTTGACAGTAAAGTTCACATAATAGTGACAATAAAGTAGCGCACATATCGGTTGATAACAAAATAGAGCAAATATGATCATTAGGGATGCCGTGTCAGTTAAAATGAGTTGCGAGCGCTTCATAAATAAATAATTGTTTCATAGCTATTGTTCCCGTCGGCCTCTTCTTATCAACCGATAAATTGCATTCCTCCTCTTTCACTGGTCACAGTAAAAGGCTATATAATGTCAAAGCTCACGGAATGGTCATGGTTTTAGTCAGAATTTAAAAATGATTGACATTAAAATTCACAAAATAATTCTCAGCAATCAATAACTCGTTTGGATTTTTACATTGTACCCAAAAAATTTTTCAAGTCTATTTTCCAAAAGTATAAAAAAGGACATAAAGGTATCTCTCATATAACACTGTCTTTCTATACAGGGTGATTCTGAAAAAGTGTAAGCAATGACAGGTGACCAAATGAACATTTTAATACAATGTAGGGTCGCAAGTACATTATTCAGGAGCTATCATGTTTTATGTTTATTGCTTGAATTATCACGTTCCTGTGGACGATTCCACTGTTTATTGGACGTGCATCGCTACAGTTACTGCACTGAGATCGTTGCTAATCACCAGTGGAAAATGGAACATTACACTTGGACAGAACTTGCGGACATGCATATGATTTACGGAGAAGCACGTGGAAGGGATAGTGTTGCGCAAAGACTTTATCAAGAGCGCTCTCCAAATCGCAGGATTCCAGGAAGAGGTATGTTCGCCCGCCTTCATCAGCGTATCCGAGACCTAGGGACTGTGGACGCTCGTAAGCCTACATCAGGCCGACCTCCATATGTTCGTAAGAGGGCTTGGAGGAAGATGTGTTGCAGCGTTTTGAAGCCAAGCCATCGACGAGCACTCGAGCAGCTGCCACTACTACTGAAATTAGTCAAACGACTATGTGGAAGATTGTCCGTGGAAGGCTGTTGAGCCCTTTCCGGTGCCAAAAGGTGCAAGCTTTTGTCCTACATACTTTCCCGCTCGTATTGCCTTTGCCACATGGTTCCTGTAGCAGGATGTAGATATCAGCATCGCTTCAATATGAACGTGTGGGCTGGTGCAATTGAAAATCATCTACTGGTCTCGTACATCATGCCTAAACGCTTGACAGGCGAGAACTACAATCGGTGTCTGCAGGAAACTCTCCCCGAGCTCTTCGATAACATCCCTCTCGATGTTCGACAAAACGTGTGGTGCATACATGATGAAGCTCCGGCACACTTAGCTCGGACAGTGCGCGACACTCTGCTGTAAATACAAGCAGGAAGATGGGTTGGACGAGGTGGGCCTGTAGCCTGGCCAGCTCGCTCACCTGACCTCAACCCACTTGATATCTTTGTATGGGGCCATCTTCAGAGCCTAGTGTATCAAACACCTGTGAACACACCTATACCTCGTCTCAACTTCAGTTGAGAGTGAGGTCACGGAATGAGGTCGCTTACCATAGTGCTCAACATCGTATCCTTCCGCCGTTACACTAGTACTATATTACATGAGACCTTCCTATAATCCAATTATAATCGCGTAGATAGAAAGGTCGAATGGTATCTGTCAGATATCGTTTTTTTTTAAACTTGAGTTTATTGCTGCCGTCAATAGGCAGACTGGCTTTCTGCCTGCGAGTTGCCATAGCAACGATAAGAGATCGTTGGCAAAGAGAAAGAGGGGATAGGCTTCTAAAATCAATCACCAGAGGTGAGAGCGAGATGAACATCTAACGGATTGAAACACAACTCAAATTTGAAAATAATGAAAGGCGATTGGTAGTACAGAGGAATAAGAATTTCTCTTCATCTGTGATTGGTGGATTCTTCCCGCGCAACATTGAGAAGTGAACAAAGAAGAAGTAAGGAAGAATGATGACTGATGGACGCTTAAAAGATGACACTGTTGTAAAGACAGGAATGATTATCGAATGTTCATTTCGTCGTGGTAATCAGTTGTCTTTTTGGATTTAAATAAACGTTGTGCACCTTCCACAAAGCCGTAATCGCTGCCTTCAGTAATCAGTCTTTCCCCGTCCCACTCGGTTTCTTTAAGCCAATGGATAGCCCCTTAAGAAAGGCATCTCGTGCCGAAACGACAGTTTTATCCTGCCAGACTTTATTCAAACAGTGGCCAGCATTACACCACGTTTCGTCCAAGTAATAAATTAATCTCTTCTCTTCGATACTTCTTAATCATACGCAGGTATTTATGACGCCATAAAATAATGTCATATACGAGGGTTGGGGCATAAGTCATGGCAACTATTTTTTTTTCCTCAGAGCTAAGGGATAGTATCATAAAATGTCATATGTCTCAAGGAAGCTGTGATTGCGAGTATGTTTCCACAACATTAGATGGCTCCGTGAGTTCCTGATGTTGCGCAGAGGGCAATGTTAAATCAGTTTTCAGTCAACCGCCATGCAAAGTGGATGTAACCCGAGTTGAACAACGCTCGTATATCAAAACAGCCGTTCTCTATTTTGATTTCTGTTACTTATTCTGGAAAATGAAATCTGTAATCATGTTCCAGTAGCATGAAACGTATGAAATATTACAGGCTTCATGATTCCAGAACATAAAACCTGTAATGTTGACAACTACCTTAATAAACAAGAGAAGCAAAGTGTTGGCGTGTTGTTAAATGTCCGTACATTTCGTCCATTCCTTGTCCTTTCATCTGTATATTTCACATTTTCCACCCATGCTTGAATTCTCATAAAAAAAAATAGTTGCTATGACTTATGCCCCAACCCTCGTATTTCCATCAACATGAATCACGATGGCTTCTCTCTAACGTGAACTCGAGATGTAGGAGCAAGCGATGAAGCGTTGCTCACGATATGGTTGGTAAGACGTCATCGGCGTTAACGTCTCTCAGCAGACGGCTTAATGTGGGGCATTCGTTACGGAAAAAATAGTAGCGTACTTTTAATCGAATGGCTGATTTAGCAAAATCGTCATACTTGCTGAAAGAATCTTTAACGACATTTCGTTTCACAGACTTATTCGGTGTTGATACCTTGCCTTCCTTCTTCAGCTCCTTCCCGACTCTGTAAACTGTCGCTGCCGAGACTCCAGTTAAATCCGTAACCAAATCTACGATGTCACTTACTGATTTACCGATTTCTGTTCTACCAATTTGCCGTAAACGTTAAGTACGAGGGTGGGCTGAAAAGTAATGCCTCCATGGCTGTAACTTTTTTATTTTTTAACCGATTTTCAAAATTCTTTTTGTATGTGATACTCACATTTCTCCTCTATGTAATGCACTATTCACTTTTCGACATAGTCCCCATCCCTTTCCACGCATTGTGCCAACGCGTGACTAGTCGGGTGAACCCGTCGGAAAGGAATTCCGGGGCTGTCGTCGACACGAGGATTGAATGGCAGCTTTGGATCCTCTTCTGCAGCACGATAACGCCCGTCCGCACACGATCGCCACACATCAGAGGGGGTTGCAGCGCCTACAGTTCAAAGATGAAAAACTGCAGTTCAAAAATGAAAGACTTTGCACCTTGCGACTTTCACCACTTCCCAAAGAGGAAAGAGCACCTTAAGGGGCATGAGTTGCGTTCTGACGACGAGGTGAAACCTGCCGTTCGGTTTTGGTGTCGACAACAACCCCGGAATTCCTCTCCGACGGGTTCACCCGACTAGTCACGCGCTGGTACAATGCGTGGAAAGGGATGGGGACTATGTTGAAAAGTGAATAGTGCATTACATAGAGGAGAAATGTGAGTATCAGATACAAAAAGAATTTTGAAAATCGGTTAAAAAATAAAAAAGTTACAGCCATGGAGGCATTACTTTTCAGCCCACCCTCGTATAATCTGCTTCGCTTCACTGTGGTAAAGTTTTCCTTTCACGTTCTTCACGTAGGAACTAGACGCCGCCATCTTGCATTCGAATAATCTCCACTACAGTCAGAGTTTATTTTGTTTATTTATTTATTTTTTTTTTCATTTCGTCAAATGGCTTTTCTATAAGCAGATTTTTTATTATATCAATGAGAAAAAATATGAAATATGATTTCAGAAAGAATTTTGAACTTTATAAACAGAAAATTATAGGAACTATTTCTTCATGCGGACGAACGGTAACCGCTTCACTCATGACGTCACTCTCAACTGAAGTTGAGCAACACCAATGACGTATATTAAAGATAGACTCCGAATCCTATTGTTGTAACTTGAAGCAAATTGGGAAGCTCCATGCCCAGAACTGTCATGGCCGAAAGTGAGTGAAAATGATGCAAAACACATGGCTAAACACGAAAGTAACTGATTAATAATTCTTTCACACGCCGATCATGGAGTGATAAGTTTATCTTTTCGTTTATTTTGTATTTGGAGTATTTTATTATATTTTATAAAGAATTTTTCGATCATGGTTTCAATTTCAATTTCGTTTCTATTGTCTTTCAGTTACGTATTTTCATTTTAGTTACGCATTTTTGATTTATTTTTGTGGAAAATGATTCCTGATCCTTTTTCTTGTCTGTTTGTACAGTTGTACGCAGTTTAACTTTGAGGAATGCTTTTGAATTAATTATTCCTCAGGCCCAAAATCTTCAAAAACAAAGCAGCCAGACAGCTAATTACTCCACGGCTCACTCCTGCCCAGAACTATCTTGGCTCAATTTGCTTCACTTTTTGCCGCTGTTAACAATAGAATTCGGAGTCTATCTTTAATATACGTCATTGAGCAACACCTCCTAGAAAGAAAGCCAAACAACTGAAACGTCATACATTGTTACATCATCATATTTCGACCATTGTTAACCGCAGTTCTACCAATGATAAGCTTTAAATTTGGTCGACTTATGATGATGTAACAATGTATGACTTTTCAGTTGTAAGGCTTTCTTTCTAGGAGGTGTTGAGTTGAGACGAGGTATAGTGTATTTGCTTTGAACTAGCGTCGTTATTGTACGTAATGTTTACAGCTTTTGTTGTCTCTTTTGGTTGGCGTCTAAACCAGAGGACTCGCATGATGTACACGAAACCGTATTATTGTCATTAACATAAAGTGTCATGCACAGAAAACGTGATAGCTCCTGAACAATGTACTTGCGATCCCACACTGTATTAAAAGAAAATGTTCATTCTGGTCACCTCTGTCATTGCTTACAGTTATACACACTTTTTCAGAATCACCCTGTATATGGTTTCGCTCTAACATGGTTAAAAATATCCTTATCCTCATATAACAATGCTCTTGCAATGAAAATTACTTTAATATGGTTTCCAGTGAGGAGATTCTTTTACTGAAATGAGGAGAACGAGAAGATTCTCCATTCATTTTCCCTGTCGAAAAATTTGATAAATCAGAACTTTTGAGTTCAGACTGATCCTATTCAAACTTTACTGCACACAAAGTTAGATGATTTAAAAGGTTTTCATCTCCAAACGTTTAGAAATTATGAATTTTAAAGACGGGCTTAGTGTATTTAAGGCACGTACATTGAACGTAAATAATTAAACCACGGTTTGAGATAAAAATGCGCCGCTTGCTGTATTGTTGAACAGATTAAAAGTGCAACACTCTTTACCCACAACTAAAAAAGGCACAAAACAAGAAATAAAACAAAAAGAATGAAAAAAAACAATACAACCTGTAAACGTCTTTCGAAAGCTTTGCTTTCATCTTCAACAGACAAGGAGAACCTCAGGAGACTTCTTGAGAGAACTGACTTGTTTATCGACAATCGACAATCGAACAGTGAAGTGAAAAGAAAGACACGAGTGGTCCAGGAGCCAAGCTCACTTTGCACGCTCGCCCAAAGACTAAACCAGAGGATGTACACTGAATTGGGTGAGAAGCCTGATGAACCTCTTAAGTCCTCCAGAGAAGAAGTTCCCAGAAGGGACGAGAGTCAGATTGTAGATTGACGAATAGAGTCCCCAAAAATCAGCAGGATCTAAAAGATCCAATAGTTGGGGAAGACGGCCTTGTTAACGTCATCAAAGCAGACATCCAGAATATGGCGCGGTCTTCGAAACCTGAGGGGATTCTTTACAACGAGTGGATGGTCCAGAATATCAGAAACCAGGGTGTTTTCATGGTTCTCCATCTTGGGTAGCATGTTCTTCATAAGTGTCTGGACAAAGGTGCCTATGTGGGTCATCCCCAAATCGTCATAGATAGAGTGGTTGTTGGCAACTCTTCTGTGTCAAGTTGGGCAATGGATCGGAGAGCAACATTTTGGAAGGTCTGGAGATCCTTCCATCTAGATTTGCAAATAGAAGCCCAAGCAGGCATTCCATGAAGCAAAATAGTACGAATCACAACCACCTTGTATATCAAGAGTTTGTTATCTACACCAAGAGCGCTGTTTCTCCCCAGAAGTGCAATCAAACTGAACTTCGCTTTCTTTGCCTTGTTGAGCGCGTATTGGACTTGATCGTTCCAGTTTAGTTTAGAGTCGATCATGATACCAAGGTATTTATAGCTTTTTACCCGCTCAAGTTTCTGGCCAAATAAGAAGAGGGGCTTTGGAGGGTTTTTGCATTTGCGAGTGATAAACATGACCTTGCACTTTTTGACATTCAGCTTTAATCGCCACTTAGTGAACCAGCTCTCGCACTGATGTAAAGCTTTTTGAAGTCGAGTGATGACATGTGCTGGGTTTCGTGCCCAGGTCATGATGGACCCGTCGTCAGCAAATAAGTAAAGATTACACTTTGCAAACTTGGGAAAGTCATGGATAAAGAAATTGAATAAGGCTGGCTCCAAGACAGAGCCTTGGGGTACACCAGCATTAACATCGCAGGGTTCAGACAAGGAGTCCCCAACCTTAACACGAAAAGTCCTCTTTGACAGGAAGGAGCGAACCAGAGCAATTAGATCGTCAGGGAAACCGTAGGTAATCATTTTGTAAATGAGCCCATCATGCCAGACTTGGTCAAAGGCCTTTTGAAGCTCGAGGAAACCGAGACCACCAAACATAGAGAGGTTGAGAGGACCGTTTAAATCAGCAACGAGCCTCCATAACTGAAGCTGACAAGAGTGGCCTGGACGGAAGCCAAATTGCTCACTACGAATGAGGTTGTTTGCCTCGCAGTACTCGTTGAACCTCTTGAGTATAGTGCGCTCAAAGACCTTCGAAAGCATGGGTAACAAGCTAATGGGCCTATAACTTGTGGGAAGAGCAGGATCCAGTCCAGGTTTAGGAATGGTGATGATGACTGAGTCCTTCCAGGCACTAGGGAAATGACCGCTAAGCCAGCAGTCATTCATGACCTTGGGGATGATGCAAATAACACTGGGAGGCAAATTCTCGAGAGCACTGTTGGTAATGGTGTCGATGCCGGCTGCCTTTTTGCTTTTCAGGCGCTTTATGATGTCCAATATCTCAGAGGTGCCAATGACATCAGAAGAGGCAAGAGCGCGCTGTGTGTAGCCATACCTATCACATACGTCTTTGACCTCACGAGTAATATGGATCAGATCATCCTCTTTGGGCGTAGAGAATTGGCTCTTCCGTGAATCGGCGATAATTTGTGCTATGTCCTGGTCATTGCTAACGAAATTGCCACCCTCTGTAAGCAGAGGAGGGAGAACAATAGTCCTGTTGCTTTTAAGGGCCCTTACCATACTCCAGAGAGAGTTATCCTGGACGGACAGACTTTTAACTTTGTAGTTCCATCTTTGATTCCTTAAATCCTTAATCAGCTCACTTACCTTGCGGGATAGCCTGTTGTACTTCGTCTTGAAGTGGAGAAACCTGGTACGCTGCCAAAGTCTTCTGAAGGTGTTTTTTTCGTGGATGAGTTGCCTGATGGAGGGAGGAAGTTCCAGATGGTCTGGCCGCTTGCAATCCACCGGAGAAGCACTTGCATTTGTAGCCATCTTATGGAGTGAGTGACTATTTTGATACTTTCATCAATGTCACTGCTGGTGACGGGATCCTGATAGGGAATGTTACTGTCATTCATAAGTTCTCTAAAAAATTTCCAGTCCTGCTTATAACGAAGATTTATTCTCAGGTCGATATTTATCCCCTCAAAATTTAGTGCAACTGGTACGTGATCAGATGATAAGGCATTTACTGTAAAAATGTTGTAGGGTTTGAAAAACCCCTTGAGAACGTCACTAGCGGGTGAGTGATCACAGTTGTATGTATCTTCAAGAGGGCCAATAACGGAGACTTGTTTATTGAATTAGCACGGTATATATAGTGAACAATACCCAATAGAAACAAAAAAAACCCAGAAACGTGATCATCTCTTTGGTAACTGGGCCACCCATTGGATCAAACTAGATTCACCAATGGGGCCCCTGTCCGAATTTAACAGTAATTGCTTATCCGTTTTATTTATAGCCAAGCTTTCGTAAGAGTCTAACAAGTATTCTTTATTGACCGATTTAATTAATTTCACATGGAATTCGTGGCCCGTATCCAGGGAATGCTTCGCGATGGCTGACTGGCTGCTTCTGCCAAATCTTGTGTAGTTCAGATGCTCCTTGAATCTTGTCTCTATACTTCGGGACGTCTGCCCTTTGTACATCATAGGGCATTGGGTACACTGAGCCTGGTAAATGCCTGATTTTTGCAATGGTGGGATCTGGTCCTTAGGATTGCCCAGTAGTTGCTTCATTTGACCTGGATTGCTGAAAGCGAGAGAGAAATTAAAAGGCTTAAGTATCGAATTTACTCCGCTTATAAGAGCATTGTTGTAGGGCAAGGAAATGATTTTACGGCTATCTGCGTTCCTTTTGAAAGTAGTGATATCTGTGTGAAAGTAATGAAAGTAGTGCTGTATTGTTATTAGAAAAGCACTAAATTTTGAAAAATACGAGGGGCGTTCAAATTTGATCTGGACTTTTATTTTTTTATAAAATCAGGAAACTACAAAACACATACACACACACAAACATACACGCCAGTTATTTCTCAAATAACTCTCATTGCTTCTCTACACGTTTTAATAGCATTCTGGATACCGTCTCTGTAGAAATCTTTAGGCTGATGTCGAAACCACGTCAGAACTGCCTTTTTCACTTTCTCACTTACCTCTGCCCTCCCAAGAATTCTTTCAATGGTCCAAAAAGGTGATAGTCGCAAGGGCAGAGATCCGGGCTGTAAGCACGATATGGTAAGATGTCCCATTTGATTTCCGTAGACAGTTTGGCTGTGTGTGGTTTGGCATTGTCTTGCAGAAAACAAACACCACTGGTAAGGAGTCCTGGCCGCTTTCAGGGACGTCCTCAAAATATCACAATAGTAGGGTGCATTTATGGTTCCACGTTCATCCAGAAAATCAACATGAATGATACCCTTAATGTCCAAGAATACAGTCGCCATCATTTTCGTTGCCGGCGGTGTTATCTTGAATTTCTTGGGTCGTGTTGAGTCAGTGTATCGCCACTGCATGCTCCCACGCTTGCTTACAGGAGAATGGTGATGAATCCATGTCTCGTCGATGGTCACAACACGCCTTAGGAAGCTATCACCTTCCCTGTCATATCGCTGCAGCAGGATGGAACAGATTTCCACCAGGGTGATTTTGTGATCCTCGGACAGTTGCTTAGGGATCCATTTGGCTCAGATCTTGTTGAATTTCAGCTTATAGTGGATGATGGTCTCCACACTGCCAGTGCTGATGTTAATGAATCCGCTTGTTGTCCCTTATAAGCTCATTTGTTCATGCGATGATGCCATCATTGACAGCAGTTGCTGGCCTTGCTTTATGAGGTTCACTGCCCGTGGATTCTCGCCGTCCTTTAAACTTTTGGCACCAAGCAAACAAAAACGGATGATCGAGACAAACATGACTCGGTGAACTGTTTTAGGAGTCTCTGATGAATTTCAGTTGCTTTCACACCTTCATGGTGGAGAAACTTGATTATTATTCTCTGTTCCACTTTGGTCGACACATCACTGTCCACCATTTTGTATAAACAAACAGTCGTTTGTCATGGCAACCGGGTTGAGTGGTGCTGATATGCATGACAGGCGATAGTTGCCATCCCAACACTGAAAGTTTAGATTTTTACAACAATGAAATTTACAAAAAATAAAGTCCAGGTCAAATTTGAATGCCCCTCGTACATTTTGTTAAAACTAGTTACAAATTTCGCCGGGAGAGAGCACTGGAGGCAATCTGTTAACGTCCTTTTTCAGTTTGGGTTGTACTATTTTCTGTTAGTGAAGAAAGACAATTCTGTATTGTTATTTAGTTTTTCAGCCAGCAGCGTAACCTTGTGGCGAAATTTGTAATACTTTTCAGCAAAATGTATTTTTTAAAATTTATTGCTTTTCTAATAACAATGCAGCAAGCGGCGCATTTTTATCTCAAACCTTGTTTTTATTATTTACGTTCAAAATGGGTCAGTTATTTATTGGGCAGAGAGGCCAGTTTATTAGGAACACCCTCCCCCCCAATACTGTCTTGCGCCACCCCTAGCAGCTATTAGAGCACGAATTCGCCGTGGCATGGATTCAATTAGCTGCTGGAAGCATGCGGATGTTTGATCATGCGGATGCAACAGCTGCTCCAAGTTAACGCTTATTGGATGGTGGTGGATCTATGCAGCGAATAACCCGTCCCAGCTCATCCCAAAGATGTTCGATTGTGTTCAAATCCGGGGACTGTGGTAGCCAGAGGAGTAAGTTCGTTATCGTGCTCCCAGAACCATTCCATGACGATACGAGCCTTGTGACACGGAGCATTGTCCTGCTGGAAGTGTCCTTCCGATGGGGGAAATACAGTAGTCATGAAGGGATGAACGTGGTCGGCAACAATGTTCAGATAGCCATGACCATTAAGGCGTTTCCTACAGGTATCAGTGGAACAAGAGTATGCAAGAAAAACATTCCCCCAGACCATTACAGAGCTTCCAGCAGCCTAGACAGTGAAAACCAAACAGGAGGGGTCCATCGCTTCCTGCTGTTGTCTCCAAATTCTGCGTCGGCCATCTGCATGGTGCAATAGGAAACGGGATTCATCCGATCAGGAGACCTTCTTCCATTCGTCGAAGGTCCAGTGTTGGTGATCACGGGCTAATTGGAGACCTTTTTTGGTTTTGGGTGGAGATCAAAAGTTCCCGAATTTGCCGTCGGCTGTTGTAGCCCATCCTTGCCATTGTACGGCGAGTAAACCGTTCAGAGATGTTATTCTGTGGTCCATTGTTGTACTGCTCGGTTAGTTGACGAGTCGTGACGTTTCTATTAGCACGAACAAGCATTCCCATCCTACACTCACCCCTTGGATCGACGAGTCGTTTGCAACCACAGGCTTGTCTCTGGGTGGTTGTTTTTTGGTTGTTTAACCAGTCCTGGTAAACCCTTGAAGCGTAGAAGACGTGCGGTTTTGAAAGTATTCACTCCACCTTGCTGGGCACCAACTATCATCCCGCGCTCGAAGTCGTTCAGAGCCTTTGTTTTCCCCATGGTGACGGTCAAACCACTGGCAGTTGACAGGTATATTCTCGCTTTATATTGGTGCCAACTAAAACGTTACCAACTGATACTTAGTAATTGCTATGCCAACGGATTTGCATAGTCATGTGTTTTCCTGATAAACTAGCCATTCAGTGTATATTCATAGATCTTTTTGCATTATGTACGTGTTTTCTGTTTCTGTTTAACCTGTTCACTTATATCAGATAAAATGTTCACTGCATTATTTGGAACTTGAATGCTCTAGTAAATGCTATAATTTTCAAGTGACAACGATTTATTTTTTTGTCTGTCACAGTTTCATAATATCTTCTTAATCAATTTGTCGTTGGGTCGTTGTATTGTTGTTTCTAACATGAGAAATGGAGGCCTTACAATACAAATTAGTAAGGTTGAAGAAACTGACTAGTTTCGCCATTTATTCACGGCTTTTTCAAAGTTTGAAAGGGTTAATGATAGTACTATTGATAAAAATCAAATTTCGAATGATGTCCCTCACTGTCGCAGGTGTCATGCAGTCGAAATCGAGGAAAATCCGATTTACTACGTTCCGACGGCTTGGCATTAGGCCAGCAAGCATCGAAGCCTCAACGATTGCTTCGGAGCTCCCTTCCAAAGAATAGTCACGACGGCAGAGGAGCGAAAGCGTTGCCCGAGCGACGATTGGAGGAGAAACTGCTCAGACAAGACCCAGCATCCGCGAAAACGGGTAAAAAGCGATGGAAGAGAGGAAAAAGGGGAAAAGCTTGCCTAACGACACAAGTGGAGTCCGCGAGACGGAGAATGGAAGAAAGCCCGACGCCCACCCACTAGAGAGGGAGGAAAAGCCCCTCTTCATATCTGCAGCAATAGGAAAGTATACAAAGTATGGGATCAGAGGCCCGGAAACTTAAGAATACGGACTAAGAAAAGTGAAGAGGACTTTATTACTAAATCCCTAGATTTAATAAATCAAATACTTCTAATACCACCGGCGTAGAGCAGAGACAATTTTTTTCAAGGGTTTCAGTTAAGGAGGGCGTGAAGAGACGGTACCACAGCGTTAAGTTAGTATCAACGACGGAACATATCGGATCAGCGAATGAGCGACCGACTACACGAGGACTCGATAAACGACGTCGAGATGAGCCGAATCGAACTTTTTTTAAGTTTTCACATTGTCTGGTGGACTCTAATAAAGGCTGTATGGAACTCGGACATTCACTTGACAAAATTTTTCTTTTCCTACGCATGAGCAGTTCACCCGAAGTGCCGAATCACGAGGAGAGCTGCGATAACCGAGGTCCGGTTAGCAGCCACGGGATCCAAACCTAAACTATTCGATTTTCAGCCACTAGCTCTTTGCCGCCTGATGCCCGTATTCAGAATGAGCGCTCTTGCTCACACTCTTGCTATTACTTGCATGAGTGTAATGGTGAATTCGGCTGACTGCTCCCAGAGTGCAAAGGGATTGCTCGAGTCACGTGATCAATCTGGCCGAGAGCATCAACAAAGCTTGGAGCAGACGAACATTGTTTTAGCAGTGCTCCAAACCAACACCACCTCTACTCAAAGCCTGAGCGCGAAAATTTCCTACATTGTTACATCTTCCTCTATATCTGTGGAAGGATGAATGCCCTGGCCTGTCTCTCGTTGGCCTCGTAGTCATCTTTAATCGCATTTCTACCAATAATAAGCCCAAAATTATGACTAAGTTTGATGATGTAACAATTTATGAAATTTTCGCGCTCAGGCTTTGAGTAGAGGTGGTGTTGTCCAAACTCGTCTAGAGGCAGCGCACTCTGCTAGCAACACTATTTTTTTCCAAGGCAGCAATGTAAATTAATTATTAAATTAAATAGTTTAAGTAAAAATAATATATTATAATAAATAGTAATGTGAATATCTTTCTTTCTCTAAAGTCTGATGTGGTACACGAGGCGGAACTGACAACAATTGTTCACTCTGCTTTGTTAATATTAAATTAGTTAACATGCCTGGCGTGCCTGGTATTGTTTACTCTGCTTTGTTAACTGCGTAAGCGGCGCTGACAAGAATTTTTCACTCTTCTTTGTTTACATGCCTCTAAGGTAAATGAAATGATGCTCAAATGTAGAATACACTACACAGCATTTTTTGGACGAACCGCCACTGATCATATAATCAATGCCTTTGTGGTTATACCAATTCTTTTTTGTTTATAACTCGACAGAAGTGGATATACCGGTGCATGATTTCTGTTGTCTTCGCAATTTCAACATATCCTCAAAACATAAATTTTACAGGAACATCAGAAACATTAACCCTTTTGGCCGTGTATACAAGATGATCGAAGGATTACTGTGCCTGCTCCAAAGGAAACAGTCAAATGTGAATAATACAGCGCGATCCCAGAAAATATAATTTGCCAACTATCAATGAGGAAGCAGTATTGTTTGGAGCCGACGATGGAGAACCAACCACCATTTGAGCGAGATTTATGCATCTATCCAAGCACAAGGAACAACTGAGAACACATGTCTTCTTGAGTCCGAACTGTGATCCAATGACTTACTCGTTGCTGTTTCCTCATGGAGAAGAAGGCTGGAAGATGAAATTCATGCTCATTCGTCAGGACCGACGCAGACGACTCGGCAGTTGGCGCTGGGGCTGTCAATCAGCAAAGGAAGTGAGGGTGAAATCATCCGTGCTCTTGATTACACAAAAACGTGTTCACGACCGGTTCCGCGCTGTCTTACGGAGGAACACAGAGCTCTGAGAAAAAACATTTCTTCTGAGATGCTGCAACGTTTTGAAGCTGAGGGGGAAGCCTTCTTGCCTCGGATTGTGACAGCTGATGAAACCTGGTTGCACCATTTTGAGCCCGAAACAAAACGACAATCGAGGGAATGGCGTCATCCGCACTCTTGACAGAAGAAAAAATTCAAAGCAACTGCTTCTGCTGGTAAGGTCATGATCACTGTGTTTTGGGACTGTGATGGCGTCGTACTCATTGATGTGATCCCGAGAGGCAGCACCATTAATTCTAAGGCATATGTGAACACATTAATCAAACTCAAGAAGCGCTTCCAGCGATTTGGACACCATAATAACCCTGCTGATTGTTTGCTTCAACACGATAACGCTCGCCCTCACAGCAGTTTGTGGACGTCGGAACACCTCACGAAACAGGGTTGGACAGTGTTACCCCATCCACCCTACAGCCCCAACCTAGCGCCCTCAGACTTTTACTTGGTTGGGCCATCGAAGAATGCCATTCGTTGAAGACATTTTGAGGATGACGAAGAGGTGATTCGGACAGTGAAGACATGGCTGCGTGAACAGAACAAGGACTGGTACCGACAGGGCATACACGCCCTTGTGTCTCGCTGGAGGGAGGCCATCGAAAGGGACGGAGAATATGTGGAAAAATAGGGAGTGTAGAAGAAACATTCTTTCGTGTGTATAAGTTTCATTGTGTTCAATAAATAATTGTTGAAGAAAAAAATTGTGGTGCATTACTTTCTGGGCTACCCTCGTATTTAAATTTACAATCTCTACATGAAATTTGATTTACGGTATTTTTTTGTTTCCACATTTGGTCATTTATTGATATTATGCCTTATTAAAATTATTTGTTGTGTTATTTACAGGTTGATTATTTGATTTTTTTTGTTGAAGGCTTTATTAATCAAACATTTTTGTAAGTTGTTGGATATTTTGGAATGATACTTTTATTTGTATGTCTTTCAATAATTTTCTTATATCTGTTAAATGAATTTTATGATAAATTATTGACTTTATATTGGGTAAGAATTCCTAAAGTGGGCCCCTCAAAAACAAACATGTGAAATTTAAAACTTTTATTATAATTTGATAGGCCTAATGAAATATTAAAATTCCCAAAATATTTTTGAAGAATTTCCATTTGTTAAAAAGTTATAAACAAATCCATATTTTTGGTGCTTTTTGTTTAAAAACTCATATCTCAACTAATTTTATCAAATCTCTTTGAAATTTTAAAGATAACAAATAAAACGTATATATTTCAGAACAAAACATAAAAGAATGAGAAAAAATATTTTTTGTGTAAAAAAAAAATAATAATAAATTTTTAATAAAGAAAAATGAATATTTCTTAATGTTCTCAATCAATTTCAACAATTTTGAAAAAACACATTAAATCTGTATTTATTAACGATTTAGAATTTGAAAAATTTTTTGGTGATTTCCGTTTTTACGCGAATGCCATCAATATTTGTCAAGCTATTCAATCGTACTACTGGGATGCTAAGCAAGTAACTCTTCATCATTCAATATTGACAGCATCAGGGAGCTTCCTTGTAAACAAATTATAATAAAATTTTTAAATTTCACGACATGTTTGTTTTTGAGGGGCCCACTTCAGGAATTCTTACCCTATTTTCATTTGTAAAATTTTCAATGACTAATTTGTCTGTAGTTTCGTTAGCATATTTATTCTTATGTAATTTAATTGTTAATGTTTCTTAATATTTCAGGAATATATGTTGGAGTTATATTATTCTCTTGATGTTTTGTTTAATAACATTCAATTTTTGCCAATTTGGTTGATAGGAATGAGCCCAGACATGTCACCATGTGATTACTACATCATTGGGCCGGTCGGAAGATACTGCAAGGGAAACGTTTCAATTCGGACGAAAACGTGAAGGATTCAGTAAAATAACTTTTTTCAAAAAAACAACCACAATCCTTCTACACCATGGTGATTGTTTTTAAGTTTCAAATAAAGGTATTGCATAACCAGACGGTGTCCACTTTTTATTTGGACAACTTTTATACAGGGTGTAAATGGACGACGTTTCACAAATTTAAGGATATGTAGAGGATGAAACTCTGAGCAAAAAAGTCTAGTCGCGTTTTTCGTTCTGTGGCTCCGTTAAAAAGTTATAGTTCGTGTCACTGGAATAAGTTGGCTAAATCCAAACAATAAAAATGACCCCCTTGACATTGCCTCCTCCAAATTTCACAATAGGCAACCTGCAGTCATACATGAAGCGTAATCTGGACATCCGTTGTGTACAGGGTATGTACGGGGCTTTGTTGGTTGGTTGGTTTATTAGAAATTTTGGCGTCGATTACTAAGGTCATTTTGCGCCTTTTACACAAGTTATATCTGTACGCAGCCCATGACAAACACAAACATCCATGACCATGACGGGATTTAAACCCACGACCAGGCGGACTCGAGAACTATAAAGCCTACACCCTAGCCCTCTCGGCCACCTGGCCGGCTACGGAGCTTTGTCGCTTCATGATGTACGTTTCCACTGATTCTCTAATAATGCCAAACGACTGAGATATTTATCTATATCTCCTATTTGCTGTTTAATTGATTCCAAATTACTCAATATTCCATATACCGTAAAAGCTATCGGGGGAGATGTGCTCAAAGAAGAAGGCAGAAGGACTGGTCCTACATTGAATACAGTCGAACTAATAAATCATACTGTTGCTGAACACATTTTAGAAACAGAACAAACACTTCAATCCAAAGATTTAAGATTTATTCAGCCACTTCAAAACTATTGCCTTATTGATTCCCATAAAAATGTAGCCATACAAAAAAACCCCAAAAAAAACCAGCTGATTGTCTTTTAAATTTAGAGCGAGGTCTCATTAATAGTTATTTGGTTGATTTGGTTCAAACTATAGAACTATCATCAGTCTCTTCTTCCTGGGTTGGTTCTATTATGTCATCTTCAGTGCATTCAGCCCCTTCCAGAATTGGTTGTTAGTCATCATCGTTATTAGAGAGGTTAAGATACTTTTACGCGACATCCGTGACGTAAAATCTATGACGTCATTTGGCTACACGTTGTTCACGTGGCGGACGTGATTTTAGAGAGATTAAGATATTTTCCGTGTGTAGGATTTTTATAATACGTCTCTCTTAGCAAGCTTCAGGTCACGAAAAAAGCCAACGTGGTGACTTCACGTTAACGCTACACCAAGGTCCAATTTTCTGATATCATTCAAACTCGTCACGCGCGTCGCGCTCAACACGTTAAGGCATCTTAACCTCTCTATTATATCAGTTCATATTTTCTGATTGGCTCCTGAATTTGTGATGTTTCTACGAACGGTCATTTTCTTTGTTTCTAATGCATTCCTTGCTCATTGATGAATGCATTTATCAAGGACTTTTCTTATCACACAGAGCATAAAACGGGGGGTGAAAATGTAAGCACAATTTACATTTCAATGATGTTCGGAAAATTTTCCAAAAAATAAGAAAGCAATCATTCTGACTAAATAAATGAACATATAATTCGTCAGTCCAGTTCCTTGGCTGCGTTTTCAATAGTATGACTTGTTTCAAGACTTCCTTAGATGTTACTTCCTAGACCAGGTAAGTTGGCCTCACTCGCTAGGTATGAAAGTCGTCCTAAGGTAAGTGTGGGATTGCTGTCATCTGAAACATGCGAAGGAATGGCGAATTCGTGTGGTACCGCAAACTTGGATGGCAGCAACCTCTTGAGATAAGTCAACCGTGGTGAGAAAGCTGTATGAAATAGAAACAGGGATTAGTCCAACACGGCTTACAAGTAAGCAGCCAATGAATAAAATTCTGAAGTCTATGGGACTTAATGCGACGCTATACTCATGCTACCGATAGAGGATGATCCCGGGTCCAAGCGCGGACCTTCGCGAGGGCACCCAGCGCGAAGACCGGCTGTATTTACGAGGGGAACTATCTCTTCTAGGGCCTCTGACCTCCACGGGAGAAGAATATCGTATTTTGCGTTAATGTCCTGAGCGCGATCTACTTCGGTCGTCTCCGTTGTGGAATCTGAAGACGCCAGACGTGTGAACCCTCCGGGGTTGATAACGCTAGTCGAACCGCTTAGCTTGGTGTCTTCTTGGGCCGAATTATCGAAGGCTAGGCGACTTCCTTCCTCTTGAAGCGTAGAGCACTCTGTATCACTTTGCAAAATGTGTATATTCGTTATGCAATGGGGCAGAAGTTTATCAGCATATGTAAATTCCAAAGTTTCATCACTTAGATGGCTTACGGTGATTTGAGGATTCCCCTTCTAACTTGGGAGACCCACGATGAGTCCTGGGCGGGTAACTTCTTACACCTTGGCGAGACCGGTACGTTTCTTCTGAGCGGCCATCACTCCTTAATCGACTTCGCTCCGATGGCTTCCTTCAGATCGACTTCCCACGATCGGCGCACACTCTCGTACATCGGCGGGGTCGGCTTTCGTCCTTGACAGAATAAGATGAATTAATATTATCTATCTTACGGTCCGTAGTGCTTCCTAGGCTTCGTCGATTTCCATTACGCAGTCCAAGTTCTCCTTTTCTCGGCTGAGCTCCATCCGCTTTGGTCTCCTTGCTCATCGGGTCGTCCTCACTTGCTCTTCCTCTCTTCTCGCTCGAACCCTGCCTTTTATTTCTCTTTAGTGGATTCTGGGCCGATTCTGCGCGTAGCATTCTCCAATCATCTTTCTTCTTTTGGCTCTCTCCTTTCTCGGCGGGTCTACTTCGGCTCGGGGTAACAGCTTCTTTCTTCTTTCTCTTTTTTCTTGTGAAATCCTTGGAGTTCCTATCTTCACTTGTTCTTCTTTCCTGAGGATTTGACAGCATTACATCCAAAATGCCCATTCAGGGTTTTCTTTGTTACTTTTGTGGAAAAGAGGTAGCCATTTTTCTTGTTTATGATGTTTTCTATCTACAGTTGGTTTATTGTCATTCTTTGTTCACAAAATATCAACATAGATTAAATCACTTGTCGAATAATGTTGCAATACCTCTTATCAGTTCAGCAAACGTAACTTTTCAGAAAGGAATAGGAATTTTCGTGATTAAGGAAATTTTGGGCATTCATCTACAGTATATTTCTGATAATTATTTATTGATACTAAACCTGTTGACATTTCATAATTCCTTTCATAAATAAAAATTGACGGAGGCTCTGGTGACTGCCAAAGCCGCGGGTTTTTAAGGCGTAGAACTACTACTGTATGTTATTATTGGTTACCGTTAGTGTGTATTTTTTAGAGAAAAAAAGAACAAAATTAAAAAAATTTAATATATAAAGTAAACTAAATTAAACTAAATTAAAGGCCAACATGTTTGAAAACATATATTATTTTAGTCAGATTTATTGTTTTAAGAAATTAACAAAACTTCAAAGTTCATTTCTTAAAATAATTAATCTGCTTAAAATAATATATATTTTATTATTTTACAACATATTTTTAATAGAAAACTAGAAGCGAACCCACCCGTTTGTATAATCGGGAAATAACCCATTGTTAGATAACTCATTGTTAGATTTTTTCTTTGTAGTGACAACGTCCACCCGTGACCACCGAGAGAGAACGCCTCCGCAATGAAACTGAATACATTGTTACATCATCATAGATAGTGCAAATTCAGGGCTTATTATTGGTAGAAATACGAATAACAATGCACTATCTATGTGATGCAACAATGTATTCAGTTTCATTGCGGAGGCCTTCTCTCGCGGTGGTCACGGTCCACCGCCGCTGATTTTTATTAAAAGCTTTTATTAAACTTGCAATGTTAGTTTGTTTAGGTAAAATCTTGTAATCAATATTAAACCAACTTCCCAACAAGCTAGGAAGCTGAAACTTGACACACGTACACAGGATCGATGACAATTCATGTTAAAGAAAAAATTTATTAAATCGGTTCACTGGTTCGTGTTCTAATGGTATAAATTCATTACTACGAATTGATTGTTGTGACAATTGGACAATTCGTTATGGCGAGAGTTAAATGTATCTATTGTTTATTGTTGCAAAATTAAGCTTCATTGTTGCCACTAAATAAAGCATTATAAAAGCTTGGTTTGATAAAACCCTTTTCCTCTTATCTTGTGTACAAATGATGATGTACTGATTTCGCCGGCAGATGACAGGATTTCATGATATTATATTAAAACGCTCGTGTTTCCATGTTTTTATACTTAATGCGCAGGCCTTTTTTCGTTGGCCATGGTTAGCTCCAATTAGTTCCAATACACGCCGCACGCGTATATGCTGCAGCAGCGCCACTCCGTTATTACGATGGCGAGCATAAAATTCACTTAACTTTAACTTGCTGTAACTTTTGACCCAGTGGCTCTTTTGGTGAAATTTTTGCTTATTATTCAAGACTTAACCTTCCTCTTTCCAACGAGATAATGACCATAGTTGTAGGATATAGTGATAGAAAGATATAGACTGAGCTATGTACATCACTTTTTGAACGAAAAATCGCGTCTGAATTTTTCCTCGGCTGCACCCCTGATAGACGTAGTTCTACGTCAAAAAAAAAAACGGTCTCCACAGCCAGCTCTAATCCAGACAATTTTTTATTCTGATGTAACAATACAACAACAATTGGAGAACATAGTGAACGTCAATAATGAAAGTCGTTGCTATAGAAAACATTTAATCAATCCAACACTCTCCCTCAACGACTTTCTAAAAAAATTTAATATAGTGTGATGTTTTCACGTGTTGAATAGTTAGGATCATTTGGGAAAGACTTGGTCATTGAAATAATAAAGACTTGGTGCATTATTCAGTTTAGCAGTGGGAATGCGAATTTGTAAGAATTTTTGTGATACGAATTCACAGTATTGATAGAATTAGGAATTCTAAAAAAGGATAAAATACACGGGTATACAATTGCGAATCACCAGGAGGGGAGGCGTTGTGACAGGATGAGGCTGTCTTTTGAGTTGTATTAGAATCTATACTTAGAGTTGGTCTTTGAATTTATTGATATATAGAAGCATTAAATTAATTGGAGGGTTGTTTGTAATATGAATTATAAGTAAGAATTGAAATGATGTTTTCTTCAATTATTCTTGTGAAATTATTGTAAAATGTGAAAGGAAGAGATAACCGGAAACGGCTTTTCTATTTAAACGAAAGCCAAAGGATGAATCACATGAGTTCTGCCGAGATGATAGTTAGGGCGAGGCTGAGCGCTCTCGGCTCTTGACTCTTTGGAGGGGGGGTTAGTCAAGATGTTAAAAGCTGCTGCCAAACTCCCACAGCATGTCAGTCAATCTGGTGGCTTCTCCTTCCGAAGCAGATCATGCAGGCTCATAACATGGATGTAAATAGGTGGACAATTAAGTAGTCCATTTAGAGTGGATGGACCATTGAGGGAGAGGGGGTGTCAGGTGTCGCTGTTGACCTGGCCAACCTAAGCTAGGTAGAGCACGGCACTCTGTACATCCCACTCAACCCACTACACAAGGAGTGGAGTTTATTTTCCGAGTATTTTCATAATTAATCTGGATCCTTCCAACGTATATTTTTTGTGCTTCAAAGTGATAAATAATAAGTGATCAGTGAAATTTAATGGTCTGTTAATATTAAATGTGTTAAGCGCCCAAAAAATGGAATACAAGTGATAGCGAATCTATGGTTAATCTGATACTGAGCAACTGTAAGTAAAGTGAAACATTTGATTATTAAGATTCACAAATGGTCATGACCTGTATGTTGAAATTTGAGTAATTTGAGTGAACTATTTTAAATTTGAGCCTTAAAAGATCCTTTTGTTCTCAGAGTAGTTGAAAGAACTAGAACTCTTGTTGATACATTTATATTTTCCATTTATTTGCATTTTATCATAGATTTAAAGTATCTGGGGAATTTTAGAATTAACTTTCTTCTTTGGTATTAAGATCTACCCTTTCTTTCATAGACTTAGAATTAAGATTTCTTTTTGTATCTCATTGGTATTTATTTGACTTTGAATAAAACTTTATTTATTTGATTCTCAAATTTGCCTAACTTGTTGGAATAGATAAGACACAATCTGCCACCTTTTAAAGAACCCGACCTTTGTCACTGATTGATATTTTAAAGTAAGAAGATACTGAGCTAGTGTTTAATCAGTCTTATTGTCATTGATTTTCTTGACTGAAGTGAAGTCGAGCATGCAATTGAGGAGAGCTTCAATCATAGTGAGACAATCAGAGACTAAGGTCACATTGGCGCCCAACGTGTGAGGCGAGTTGTGGTGCGATGTGACGAGACAGTCAGGTTACAATAGTCCCATTTCAGTTCTTAATTCTTCGAAG
Source organism: Rhysida immarginata (assembly GCA_023313115.1). Classification (NCBI taxonomy): domain Eukaryota; kingdom Metazoa; phylum Arthropoda; class Chilopoda; order Scolopendromorpha; family Scolopendridae; genus Rhysida; species Rhysida immarginata. The sequence goes on from JAHWFO010022146.1 coordinate 24,202, forward strand.
CAGGGACGAGGAAGTGGTTTTGTTAATATATCTGCAATCATCCTTGTAGACTCATAGTATTTAAACACAATTATACCCTTTTCAAGAAAATCACGAAGATGATGTTTAATGTCAATATGCTTAGTACGTGCGGTAATTTTCTCACTGTCAGCAAGTTTTATAGATCCTTGGTTATCCTCATACACTTCTGTAAGTTGAGTCACACGTTCACCTAAATCTTTTAAGAGTTGACGTAGCCAAATGACCTCTTGACTTCCAGCTGACACATACTCTGCCTGCGTAGCAGATAAAGTGACGGATGTTTGTTTCCTGCTAGCCCATTAAATCGGTGCATCTCCAAGCTTGAATACTTCTCCACTTGCAGATTTTCTATCTTGATGATCACCCGCCCAATCAGCATCCACATAGCCTACAAGTTGAAGTTTACTGCTTGCAGATATTCTTAACTTTAAGTCTTTTGTTTGTTTAAGGTATCACAACAATTTCTTGACAGTTTCCCAATCTCTTTCACGAGCAATTTCTATGCGTCGACTTAGGATACTTGTTGCGACCATAATACCAGGACGCGTGTTAATAGCAATGTCACGGAATTTCGGAGAAAGTTCAAAGAATAAAGAGAATTCCGCGACAACAACAATTATAAATAGTAGTTGGAAAATGAAAGAGAAAGAGCTCATCTCGGGAGATGAGAATGGAACGGTCGGGAGAGTCGCGAGACAAACGAGACCGAACCACGAGAAGAGAAGGGGAGGGCGAGAAAAGTCAGAAGGGAATTTGCTACCGAGGCGAGAAGACGAGCCGACGAGTGCGTCCGGAGTTAATTTAAGAAGGTGTACCTGCAGACGGCGGTTTAATAATAATGCTGCGCAGTCATCTATTATATAGGATAGTAATAGCGGAGCTGACGAGCAGAGCTATACTGAAATTGGCCAAGAAAATACTGACATGTGTTTTATACATTTAAGAGAACGCCACAGCGAAGCAGAGTGCCAAGGATCGTCACGAGAGAGGCCACGACCGAAGGAAGGCTTCAGGCAGCCCCGTCAGAGTTTTGGAGTGGTACAGGAGCTCGTCAAGACTACGTGTAACGGTAATACTGTTTTGACTCTTTTTAATCTACGCATAAGTAGAATTTCCTCGCTCAGCTTCTCCTTCTCAAATATTACGGACTGCCGACTAGAGAACACTCGGGACAGTCGGGAAATTTTCACCGAACTGAAACTATTGATGTATAGTGCTTCCGTTTACGGTGTGTTCCCGTTTAGTTTTTCGGCATATCAGGAAACAGGCGTAGGAGGATTTCTGGCGACGGCCTGAGTGGAAAAAAAAACCATTCAACAAGAAAAGTGTGGTTTGTTCTTATATATGCGGTTTTTTTTATAATTGCTACTAAGTTAAGCAGGGCAAATAGCGTAATTGA
>JAHWFO010022187.1:0-10249 GCA_023313115.1 Rhysida immarginata
GGGGGGCATATTGAACATCTTTAACTGTGTCACAATAAACTTCAAGAGTTTTTCTTTAAGAATCCGTATGCGGTGTGTCTATATTCTGAATAGCTTTGATGTAATAAATTTTTAAACGTGTGAAGTTCTTTTGTAATCACCCTGTATATAATTTCTTAATTTGTTTTAACTCTTTGCAAAGCAACTTGGAGCTGGAAGAGTGAGCTTCGAAGCAGCGAAAACACAATGGCTGCTGACGGGAGTGGTGTGATGTTGTGGGCTTTATCCTTCTAGAAGGCTCATCCGATTATCAGCCATTGCGGGACGCGTATACCTGTTCGTGCAACAGGTTTCTAAGAAACCGAATCACCGTGTTCATTCCACTGTTTTGAGTGTGTAAAAATAAATCCGGTTTCATCCATGATCATGAATCGTCTCTTAAAATTCCTTGAATTTCTCTTCAACGCATTCCAAATTACCGTAAATGTTCGGGCTCGAGCCATTTGTACTCAAATTGAGCAAAGTACTGAATGCAATAACGAGTCGCTCTTCTGCGAGCCCTCAAAACTGCAGTAACACGTCGAAGTACGGACTCTCCGAGTTTTGGAACCATTTTGGAGACATATTGACCAACGCATAACTGAACGCAGCCCATAATTGACCATAACTGAGTCACACTCTTGCCTGACACAACCTTGTTGATTCACAGGATCCATAGCTTCATGGGGCAAACGCCACACACTCACGCGCCCCTCGGCTCGATACAACTGAAATCGGGATTCGTCTGACCAGGCTACAGGCCGCAATTGTTCCTTAGTCCTGTGTCGATGTTCGTGGGCCCATACAAGTCGTTGAGCTCTGTGTTGAGGTATCAGTAACGAGGGACACGAGTCGCTCGTCGGTTGTTTCCGTAGAGTCCTGGTAGTAGAAATGGGTTCCTGACGCCCCACACTCAAATCGGCGGTGATCTGTCTTTGCTAAGGTGGCGTGACGTCCGTTCGTCAAAGACTTATGGTCGTCCTTGCGGCGGTTAAAGCGTGTGGAAACACTGTCTCTGCCATATTGAAGATCCACCCTAGACAATGTTGATCACGGAAACCCGAATTCTGGTTTAATCTCCGATATGCTATGACCCATGCGTGCACCGGTTATTATCCTACATGCAAATTCGATTAACTCCCGACTGCTGCCATATTCACTACACATCTGTCTGTAATAGACAGCTCAGATGTCGTGTCTACACTAGCGCTATACGCCGTATTTGGCTGCAACAGTCGGGAATCATACACGGCACATCTACAAATGGGACAACCCTTCCCGTGACCTTTGCCAACTTTGTTTATAGGCAGCTACTTGTTCATAAGAGGGACTCACGGTTTCCTCATTTCCGCGATCTGCCAAACCATTTTATGGATTTTTGAAATCGATATTGAATGACAGATGGCATTGAAAAGGATTATTGGTATCAACCTGAAAGACAACAGCCACAAAAGTGACTGCCGAGCTCAATCTGCATCAACCTCTTTACACAAAAAAAAACAGCGCAGAGGGACAGAGGGAATTTTACAAACAAAATATTCATGGACCAGCCACTGTTAGTACCAAATCACTTGCCATCTAAATCAACGCAAAGCGGAGACCGAAATAGTGCCATGAGCACAAAACTTGGTTTGCAGAAAAATAGAAACATGTGCTGAGGTCAGATGAATCAATATTCGCATTACTTCCCGCCGCAAGACGTGTATGTGGAAGTGTTATTCCCTGCGGTAGTAATGTCATATTTATTTTACTGTTTTTTGAATTTTGTCTATCAATTACTTTTTCCTTCTTTTTTAGTATTTTTTTACCTTACCCTTGTTAAATAACCTTTGATTTTTCGAAACAGAAGATCTGGTCTGTTTGACAAGTCAAGTTTGGCAAGTTTCAATGGAATCGATTACATGTGGTTACACTGTCGAATAGAAATTTAAGGAAGAAAGAAGAAACCGAAGTCTACTATTGATATTTAAAAGCTTGCTTATTTTGTACTTTTTTTTGTTTTCCTTTTCTTACTTAGAATGTGATTATCCTTACTTGAAATTTTGTCAATAAAATTATATCTCCTTAACAAGGGCTAAGCGTATATAGAGTGTTTAGTCTTTTTTAGATTACTTTTTCGTAGTTTTTTTTTTTTTGCTTGTTTATTTTAGTCAGAGCTTATATTGTTGTAAATTTGCTTCAAGGTAATCTCCCTTTATTCGTATCTTCCCGGCCTGTTAAAAACTTCTAAGGGGGGAACTTTACAGTGTGTGTGTGTGTGTGTGTGTGTGTTTTGTAGTTTCCTGATTTTATAAAAAATAATCTCCAGGTCAAATTTGAACGCCCCCACGTCCAGGTTAAATTTAAAACTGCTTACCAGTTGATGTAAGGCCCCATCCTATGGCCATAGCAATTTCTTCGTCATATTCAACACCAGCTGGGGTTAGGCAACCCGGCTTAATTGCGCTGGAAAAGGTTGGCGGCGAACTTAACTTAATCAAAGCAATGTCATTGGTTCCGTAATAGATAAACCGGTTATGAATTATAACCTAAAAATGATATTTCAAGCAAAATCCTCTTATACAATAGAAGCCGATTGTATATTTCTGTGAACTACTTCTAAGAATAAAGATTTCTATAAAAATACCTTCTCAGCCTCGATTTCCTCTTCCATTGGATCAATTTCATAGTAGTGATGATCTCCAAGATTCACTGTGACACTATCCCATAACATTTCCTTTCTGGAAATAGCAATGAAATACGTTGATACAATTCCAATGATTCATAGAGATTCACTCTTAATTTTTCTACTCAACATACTCTAAATTGTAGACACAATGACCAGCAGTTAAAACCCATTCGTTGCTTATAAGGCTTCCTCCACATAGACCAATGCCGCCATGTCTCCAAAAGACTGTCAGCCTTGCCTAGAAAAAAAAATTTCCCTTCTTATTACCAATATCTAAAGTTATATTTAAAAATAGCATTATAAGGCTGGTCTGCCCTAAAAAATTATAAAGAAAATATCATAATACGAAAGTTGTACAGGGTGAGTCAAAAGTCGCAGTACACCCTGTTTTTTTCGAAAACCTTGCAGGAATTGGGAAATCTGAATATTCCAGTAAGGTATGGGTGAGGTGGTCTATCTTTTACGGTATGTACCGAACATGGCCGCCATCTTGAAATCGGCTATCTTGAATCTAATTCAATACCCGTTGTCTGTTCCAACTGCATTAACCTCTTTTTTTGTTGCCCCAACCTCCCCGGAAGAAGTGCCCACAACAATTAGTCGGCTCAAACCCTCCAAATGTCCCGACTCCCTTGGCATTTTTCCCAACATTTTAATTCAAGCTCACTCCGGATTTGCTATTCCTTTGACACTACTCTTTAATATCTCCCTCACCCAAGGTAAATTCCCTTCCTGTCTCCGGACCGCTAAAATCACACCTATATTTAAAAAGGGAGACTCCTCTAAGTTCACAAACTATCGCCCAATTTCTATCCTTTCCTCCTTTGCTAAAGTTTTTGAGAGCCTTTTTTACTCCCGTTTATCCTCCTATATCTTTTCGAACAATCTTCTCTCTTGCTCCCAGCACGGGTTCATGCCTAAACGAAGCACCACCACAGCCTGTTTTGAACTCTTAGAATACATGGCTAACAACAAATTTGTAATCTCTCTTTTAATAGACTTCTTAAAAGTATTTGACTCTGTACCTCACAAATTACTCTTACATAAACTTTGCCATTTTTTCAATATACGTGGTCCCCCACTCGACTGGCTCTCAAGTTATCTTACAAATAGTCAATACACCCTCGGCCTTTACAATAAAACATCCTCAACAATTACCCGCAATATAGGTGTCCCCCAAGGTTCCATTCTATCCCCACTTTTGTTCATTCTATTTATAAACGATCTTCCCATTGCGCTTTCCCCACTCCCCTCAATATTATACGCTGACGATGTAACTATATCTTTCGCCGACACCTCACTTAGTTCAATTCAAGAAGCATTTAATTCAATTTTAGAAAAACTCCTATTCTGGAACACAACCAATCATCTGTCTCTTAATCTAGACAAAACCTTATATATAATATTCCATCAAAACAATAAAAAATTTGATTTCAGCCAATTCTTTCTACTTTATAATTCTCAGCAGATTACTCAGTCTAATTCTTTCAAATATTTGGGCATACATTTAACTCACAATCTTTCCTGGGATATCCACATTAACGCTCTTGCCCGCACACTGAATCAACGCTTAGGTCTTTTCTCCCGCCTTCATTTTCTTCCCCCAAAAATCTCCTTCTTTACAATACCATGATTCACTCCTCACTATCTTACGGTATCATATTTTGGGGTGCAACCACTAAACTTAACATCCTACGCCTGTTTCGATTACAAAAATGGTTCGTCCGCATTTTACTAAAACTTCATAATCCAGCCCCAGTTTCTCACCTTTTCAAAATTTTAGGAATATCTCCAATACATCAACTATACTCCATAAACCTAGCAATTTTCATTTTTAAAGCGCTCAATAATTATATTGTAACCTCCCTTCCGCATTCACCGTTTATAACAAACAATGCCCCTCCCTACAACACCCGCCAAGCCGACTCTATTAAAAAACTATTCATAAAGCACAATTATCAGCTTAAATGTGTTTCCATTTCAGGCAGGAAACTTTGGTCCACCATACACTTAAGCCTCCGCATCCTAACGAATTTCACAACTTTTAAATCCCGCATAAAGAATCATTTCTCCATTCTCCCCAATAATTAACTAATTTCCTGCAACACACACCCTATCCGCTCATATAAAATTGTAATTACCTATTGTTGTACACAATATCTTTATCCCCATCCTGGGACCTACCTTGTCGGCCCCTGGCCATACCGGCCCAGGTTGGATGATTGTACTTTTCCATAGATTAAATAAATAAATAAATAAATAAATAAAAATAAATTCCACCGGTCGCATGACGGGTGTCAACCCTATAGGTTGAAGGGTAAAGAAATGAAAGTGGAGCATCAGGGGTGTTCAAAACTTATATTCTGCAACAATATAGGCTACTGTCCATCTGCATATAAAATAAATTAGCTAGTGCGAGTCGGACTCCCGCATCGAAGGTTCCGTACTACCATATATTTACCAAAATAAGCCAGGTTTTGGAGTGTTGGCACTGTGTTCTCGATTTCGGCTTTTATAGACATGTAATCTATAATAGTTAAGTGTCGAAATTCATAAAATAAGCGCTTTGAATAAAAAAAAGTTTTCAACTATTAAATTAACAGATCACCTGAAAAAAAAAATTTATTTTTGGCGTTACGCAACTCCAACTCACACTTGGCCAGTTTTTCATTATTTGTTGTAATACTTTAGAGTTTGAACTACAATTACGCTTGTATGTATAACCGTTTTTACGATAGAATTATTCCCGTTCAAAAGATACTGTCCTTAAAGGCTCGTTCGCACTAGCCAAAAGAAACTAGTTCTATCAGAGGTACTAGTTTTATCAGTGAAGTGCGAACAAAACTGGGTGTAAGAAGAACTAGTTCTTTCGGCTCTGGAACTGGGGTTTCCAACCCCAGTTTCTCAAACTGGATCTGGGGCTGGAGAGTGCTTGTTCATGCAAAGACTTCTGGGTAGTTTTCCCATAAGTCTTCACGAATAGCGATACGATCACGGATTAAAAATACACAATGGCTTCCGAACAACAGTGTTTTCTCAATCTCATACAAATCAAGAAAAGTGGAAAGATGGCGAAACTAAATTTGGAAAACAAAAAGCGCCATCTTTAAATAACGACGAAGAAGCATTAATCATTCCAGGACACTCTCTATTTGTTGTGTCTAGAACTGGATTTCCACCTCTAAACAGGATTTCCAGTGCGAACAGGAGGATGATAAAAGTAGTGTTCAATTAGAACTGGTTCACCTGGAACCAGAAAAGAAACTAGTTACAAATAGAAATAGTTTCGTAGTGCGAACGTAGTCTAAGAGTATTATCTTACCACACAACAATCCCTGGCTTTGGACAGACCAAGAGAATTATTATTTTTTTCAGTTTATTTATTTAATTAAATAACAATGACAGAGTGTTGTCTTGCCACAACAATCCCTGGCTTCGGACGGATTGTTATAACTTTGTTTGTCGGCTTCGGACAGGTGGACGCACAGATGTAGAGAAACAGACGGGAAACTCTACCACGTGATTGGAAATCACTACGTCATTTTTCAACACTAATTTCGTGGCGCTAGTGAGGACACAATTTTGAAAATAATAAATAGAATAATAATGTGGTTTATGTATTAATTCTTATATAATGTTAAAGTACATAAATTAGTTTTCAAAAATAAAAAATAATTTTATATAAATGAAAAATTGTCTTGTTGATTTGTCACGTGATCACTCATGTGAAGCACTCGTGTTTATATTACATCGCCGTTGCTCGTGTTGATCAGAGACCACCAATAAGAAATCGTGGTAATGCAATAATAATTTCATCTTTTCATCCCAATGATAGTCCACCATGCACCGTAACCGGTTTTCAAAGTTTTTAATTAACTTGAATGAAATTATTAAAATAGTTCCGATGAAAAGAACGTTAAGCAATATATTTATATGACGTCATATATGACTTGCCTCTCCAACAATCCATTTGCAGGAGAATGACGTAATTATGACGAAACCGACAGTAGCGCCGCGAAGCCAGGAGTGTTTTTAAGGAGTGTTTTCATTTGTTGACTTTCTTCACGTGATCTCAGAAAAGTTTCCTTTGTGGCTATAGGGAGTTTCCCCTCTGTTTCTTATTCCTCTTTGGGCGGACGGATAAGAGAATTATATATATAGATTTTATAACTTTATATTTGTTCATTTGGATTACAACCACCTGTGTAATCCGACGGATTAAATCCGTGACAAAGAAAACGTTTGCTTGTTTTAACCCTGCCAATTTCTCAAAAACTCCAGATAGTAATGAAAATGAGCAAATGTTCATTCCTATTTACTTTCTATTAACTTTCAGTAATTCAATTTTATCTCTTCAGCCCACCTCCTTTTGAGAAGACATAGCATTTTACTTGGCCTGCTCAGAAATTAATTAACGTAAAAAATAGCTAGCAAGGAATACTAATTGTTTTTCTTCGGAAACAATTAAAGAAATATTTTATTATATAAATCACTAGCTGATTACCCGCGGCTTCGCCCGCTATGATTGAAAGAAAAGAACCGTGCTATTAAATAGTAAAAATAATATGATTCCATACAAAATTTCACAAAAATCACCAAAATTGTTATAAGAAAATTAAAAGGTTATATAATAACAGAATATATTAAATCCAAAATTGTTAAAATATTATAATTGGCACCATAAGTTAATATTAATTCTAATTAAGTTATTTACAAAAAATTAGGCATAAAAGTCCATTATTTTGACATAGAATGTGTGATAGATGACCATGAATATCTATTAACCAATACAGCCTAGAGAGAAAGCCTGCTCACGGAAAAAGTCATACTTTGTTACATCACCTACGGAGGTATTGGACAAAGCCAACTAGAAAGACAGACCCGGACGCGGAAAAGTCACCTGACCATAGAAGTCCGAGTAACAATGTAACCATCATTGTTTCCATCTTCGTTTTTAACAATCAGTATTTTTTTCGTTTGCTGAAAACAATGAAAGTTTGATTGTTGGTCGGACTGCTATGGTCATGTGACTTTCCGCGTCAGGGCCTTGTATTTCTCGTTGGCCTCGCGGTAGGGACAATTTCTGGTTTAATATTCGTAGAATCATGAGTAACAATACCATACCGTGGGTGATGCAACACCTCCTAAAGAGAAGGCCTGCAGACAAAATGTGTCTACATTGTTACATCATCATCAAACGACCAAATTTAGAGCTTATTATTGGTAGAAATACGATTAACAATACCTGCTTGATGATGATGTAACAATGTATACACCTTTTGTCTACAGGCCTTCTCTCTATGAGGTGTTGAGGTGTTTTCGCGCTCAGGCTTTGAGTAGAGGTGAAGTTGGCATAGCCATCACCTTCTAAACATAGAGATAGATATATACCATAGGAGGAAACTCAATGCTAAATCAAGAGGCTTGGGATCAAGTGCTCGCCAGCGATAACACAGGCACATGTCTAAAGAATTGCCTGGAAAAGTCCACACTTGTCATCGTGCACCTATGTCTGGTAGCCATTCAGCAACCTATAAGGCATGATTTTACGGTTTTCCCTTCACCGGAAGCCAGACACGTCTGAGCGATTATCTGTATGATGTACGGTGACGCCATCTGTAGAGAAGATTCTAAAAGTGGGCGACTTGTTTTGAAGGGGATTGAGAAAAACAGGGGCTTGATTTTTTGGGGGGGTTCCTTCTTATGTTGGTTAGGCTAACTGAGGTTGGGTTAACTTAGGATGGTCCATAAAATGAGCTCCCAGAACTTTCTGGGTGCCATTTCTTGGCCAATAAAAATATTTAGTCCGAGTACTGTTGGCACCCCCCTGCATGTGGATTCCGACATTGCAGGGCGTGTTTTGGCTGTCTCTTCCCGTCGTGCGTTGGCTGTTGCCATAGCAACCACACAATTGGCATGTCGCGGTCGTTTCGAACTATTTGTGGATTTCAGATTTTCTTTTTTCTGCTTTCTGGATAATTAGCCATTGTCGAAAGGAACCATGTCTTAAAGGTAAGCCAGCATTTTTTTGAGCGTTCTGGTGTTGGGTTAGGTTAACTGAGGTTGGGTTAATTTAGGTTTAACCATAAAATGAGATCCCGTAACTTTCTGGCAGCCATTTCTGTGACCACTAAAAAATACGGATCACTAGCCTCCTGTAACCGGCCGAGGGGAAATCAACTGCCCCCTGTAACCAAATAGGTTGGGGTATATATCAATTATTTACCCCTGGAGGGGGACGTCGTAGACAGAACGCCGAAGGCGTTCGAGTAACGGAAAACAGTGACCAATGAGCCTCATTGAATGAGGCCCGCAGGGCCGACGTGAGGCGCGAAGCGCCGAGAGTGGTAAAAGTTTGTTAAATTTAAAGGTAGTTTTTTCCACAGATTAAGGAGAAAACATTAAAAATTTGTTTTTCTCCTTAAATCTGTGGTTTTTTTCCTTAGATAACCTTTCTCAATATACGGTGGGTCGTTCATCACTGGAACTACTTTTAGATTTGGTCACGTTTGTTCAATTCAGTTGTAAAAGCAGACAGCAGAAAAGCCAACAATAGGCGGCGCCAGCATACGGCAAGATAATCGGTTAGATGTTTCTGGCTTCCGGTGAAGGGAAGATGGTAAAGTTTTTCCGAAAATAATTTTGAACATTAAGAAAAGCTGAAAATAATTTTTTAGTTCTCATGGAATTCTAGGGACTTTCTTTGGCAGTAGAATTTCAACAGAAAGTTATTAAAATAAATATCTTAAATGTATATTTAGTGCAATGATGTCAGCAACAATAAGGACTTCATTATTCTTTATTGTTGTTGACATCTTTAGTTTAAACGTGCGTCCACAGTATTCATCGAGAACTATGCCTGGTGCTTATCATTGGCTGCGTTCGGAGAACAGCCACTTTTTTCACTATTTCCACTTTGTCGTTCGAGAAACTACCACCAGTGAATTCACGGCGGTCGGGATTCCACCGAGAATTCACTTTTCCCTCGATTTCTTTCCACTTTTCTCTCTCGCCAAGAAACAGTGGAAAAAGTGAAAACGACGAACGATGCCGACGACCAATGAAATTTAGAGTGAAACTAAAATCAGATTGAGTTGCAAATGACAGCTAATTGTTTAAAAAATGCCTGACAAAGTAAATTATTAAATTATATATTTTATTTAGATAAAAGAAATTAATATAGGCTTTTAATGAACAAGATACGCTCATAATTTATCTTCATTTTGCTAAATTAATTTTTTTCCATTTCAGTTTCGCACGATTAGCGTTTCATTATTCCACCTTTTTTGTTTCATTTTATTTTATTTCTCATTATTAATTTGAAACGAATTTTCAATGAAAGAAGCAATCCACTCCAAAACATTAGCAGATTATTTTCTTCTTCCTCTTCCTCACTGTGGGGTGTTCCACGTTTGCTCATTTAACTGACAATTCATATGATTTTGAGAAAATAATATTCCAAAAGAAGCGATCAGCGAACTCACATTCTCCATATTGGATTATTGGTCGAATCACCCAAGGTTGTTAAAAAGAAGGTGGCCTCTATCGGCCGATTTCTCTCAA
>JAHWFO010022194.1:0-10479 GCA_023313115.1 Rhysida immarginata
TTTATCAAGATCGGAATAAAACTGTAGATTTGTATAAAAAACATACACACAGACCCACAGACGCACAGACCCACAAACATCCTTCTTTATATATATAGATAGATGATTCAGGAAAAGAAAGATAAAGTAGCACTAGTTTTGGAGGGAGGCATTAAAAAATTAACTACAGGGGTGTTTCTAAATTATCTTCCGTATTATACATGTTTATTACTCAAAAACTATTACAGATTTTGACGTAATTTTTTTTTATTCACAAAGAAAGCAAAAAGTTTCTTAGCACGCCTTAATAATTTTCAATATGCCCCCATTTATGGCGTGAAGGACATCAAAGCGAAACTCGATTTTCTTTCGTGTGCGGTTTAATGCATCATCGAGTAATCGGACCTTTCTTTTTTTACTGCAGACACCATTACCGCTGCAACCTACCTACATCTGTTGGAGAACTACCTGATTCAACAGGTGGAGAACTGCAGCCCAACATAGTCTACCAACAAGATGGAGCACCTTCTCACTGGGGCCTGCAAGTTAGGCAATGCCTTGATATGAACTTTCCAGGACGATGGATTTGAAAGGATGGGCCAATCCCTTGGCCCCGTCGCTCACCCGATGCGAACCCCTTGGATTTTTTTCTTCTGGGGATACGTGAAAAACAGAGTGTACAAAACCAACGTTGATGACATTAAAACTCTCAAGAACAGAGTAATTGAAACAATCGCTGAAATCGCCCCCGAAATGCTAACCCGAACATGGGAGGAAATAGAGTTTCGCTTTGACGTCCTTCACGCCATAAATGCAGGGCACATTGAAATTTATTAAGGCATGCTAAGAAACTTTTTGAGTTTTTCTTTGTGAATAAAAAATTAAGGTTATAATCTGTAATAGTTTTTGTGTAATAAGCATGTATAATACGAGAGATAATTTAGAGTTACCCTGTATAATTTCTTATACAAATTCCAGTTTATCCGTTGGTTATCTGGAACGCTACACTCTAAGCTGGCATCTTAAGCCCGCTACCCTGTTCAGGGTGATTCAAACTCGACGTACAAACTTTAGGGGAGGTAGTACGGGTGATTCTAAGCAAATAGTTCATATGAACATGGGTCCGAATTTGAACGATAACAGATATGAACAGAAATAAAAATGCCGCCACCAAGATCAACAAGTGAGTTCTACCGTGACCACCAAGAGAGAAGGCCTCCACATTGAAATTTAATACATTGTTACATCATCATAGTGCAAATTCAAGGCTTATTATTGGTCAAAATACGAATAACAATGCAGTATCTAATAACAGGCTGAGCATTCGTATGGAATTATTGAATTTTAGTAGCTGAGCAAAATGATTTTCAAAAATAAGCAGTATTTCTTAAGTGCATTTTCCTAAGAAAATCCATCTGGCACTTAAACAATTTTTTTTAACAATTTTCATTTGGTATTGAATTTCTATTAATCATTAAAAAGCTATTTTTACCCCCTCTTAATTAAAAAAATTCAGTTAAATCTGCCGTTTTCACCATAAGTTAACATTAAAAATAGCTGCTTTAGGATTCCTAGTAAGATCAGGCGTCTGGTGTCTTCTGCGAGAAATGCTATAAATTTTTCCCCATTGCTGTACAGGGTGCATAAGGTATTTGAGGGCACACCTTCGTTTGGCTACTGCTGCACTATAGTAAATTGTATGTCCTTTCAATTTCCGGAAAGCAACACGGCGGACCATCAAGTAACACAAATCATGAAGAGACATGCAGTAATCGTGGCAATAAAGGCAGCACAACGATTTAGAGATATCACGATTTCTAAAGGTCGCAAGATCAGTCGTCCACAAAGTGCGGAAGGAGTTGGAGACCGAAGATGGCAATGTTGCACCAGTAGCAAAGCGTAAAAAGCATGCCTCACGCTCTGACATCATCAGAACACCTGAATTTATTCAGCAAGTGGAGCAGGCCATCGATGACAATCCCAAAACATCCATGAGGTCACTTGCCAAAGATCTCCATGTGTCGGAAGGAACAATCAGAAATGTTGTCCATGAAACATCGGATATTATTCGTATGTTATGCGAAGAGGTCGGTTTTTCTCCGATGAAAAAAACTTTGACCAGGATCAGAAGGTGAACAGAAGAAATGGCAGATGGTTATGTGCAGACCCTTCGGAAGTGCCACGAGTCATGCACACGAAATTTCCTGCAACTGTCCTGGTTTTAGGGGTTGTCAGCAGTGAATGACATGTGATGCCTCCACAATTCTTTCCCCAAGGCCTTAAAGTTAACTCTGCGGTCTACGTTGAGACCCTTAAAACAGCTGTTAAGCCTTGGATAAACACGATACGCAACGGAAGGCCTTACGTTTTTCAGCAAGACCCCATCACACAAGTCTCGCATGACACAGGAATGGATGGCAGACAACTTCTATGGTCACGTAACCCTAACCTTTGGCCTCCTAACTCCCCTGACCTGAATCCGTTGGACTACTACGTATGGAGCGTTGTCGAGAGAGAGGTCAATGAACACCCCATAACACCAAAGATGAATTGAAAGCTGCCATTGTTCGAGTAATGACCAATATGAACCATGACCATTTGATTTGCGCATGTCGACGGTTTCGATCTCGCATCGAAGCAATTATAGAAGCTGAAGGCGGATTCATTGAATAGCCATCTAACAAGAAGGTTTCTTGTGTATGCTCATGATATGTTTCGATAATAAAGTTATTATCTCGACTTATATCTGTTTTCTTTCTTGACGTGAATCTGTCCTCAAATACTTTATACACCCGGTATTATTCATTTCGAACTCATGCAAGCCCTCATCAGTAAACTTGAAGAAAGACGTAATAAATATATAAACCGAGAAACCCAAATCGACAGAAAAATCTTTTATTGATACTATCTACAAGGAATCTATACTTGAAGCAACATCTGATAAATATATAATTCGATAACCGCAAATTTGTAGAAAAATCTTTTATAGATAATATCTAAAATGAATCTACGTATCAAGCATGTTAACATCATCAATCCAAAACTTATATAAACAATCGTTTGCTTCGTTGTATGTTTCTACAGAGCATTCTACATCTACATGATAGATATTTAATTGATCTTTCTTAGATTCTGGCCATTCACAGAGGTCTTTGTCCTCACTTGTAATTGGTGTGCTATAAAGAGAAGTTAAAAGTCAGCAAATTCAAAGTTCTTAAAAATATATAAGGGTCGTACAAATGAAAACGAAAATTTATGGGGGGGAAATAAGACGACGTGTAGGATCATAAGTTTTTGTTTTCAATAATTGGGAAACCCCTCGTGCAAATTGAACAAAGGTTGCAAGTGTTGCATCACGTGAGAAAGAACGATAGCTCGCCCTTCGAAGCTCTGCGAGTGATCGCTTCGTCCAACCAACAAAATGGAGTCAACGAAACCGGAACAGAGAGCAGTTATTCGTTTTTTGACATGTGAAGGAGTTTCAGTTTCTGAAATTCATCGTCGTATGCAGAACGTCTATGGAAGAAATGACTGCCTAACGGTGGGCGCGTTCGACATGTTGCGAGCGGTGAAAAAAGTGTAGTGCATTTTGTGTGTGTCATGAAAAACAGGAAAGAGCACGAAAGTGGGATGTTCACCTCACCCGTGCTACCATGAATAGTATGCGTACTGCTGAAAATAAAACTGATCATAACATCTGCATTCATATAACACGCCGAAATTGATCATTACACAGGTAGATTTCAATGTCAGTTTAAACGATATGCAGAATTCAATTATTTTTATACCTGTTGGCTCTTTAACGGTAACTAAAATTCCGAACTATCTATCGCTACATTTCAAGCTCTAGGGCAGCGCCATCTTGCAACGCACTAAACGACTCTACTCCTAACCTAGCGTCATTTAGTGCGCGCACGAAACGCCCGGTAGTGCGCGCACTGGCGATGACGAACACGACCGGGTTCCATGACGAACACGTTAGTGCGTTTAGTGGACGCACAAAGACGTTTAGTGCGCGATGTCGAACGCGCCCCCTCACTCGCGTTTGGGCACGGAGCAAGAGTTTTTTGGAGGGACGATCATCATTGCAAGATGATCGACGACCTGGATAAGCAAACCGCGCCATCACGGATGATTCAAAAGCCAAAATAGACGCTGTCTTAAAGGAAAAGTGACAATCGATGTCGTGGTTGCTAAAACTGGCCTTAGTCGTGGTTCACTCCATTATCAGGAACCATCTGCGCTACAGAAAAATCTGTGCACAATATATCCCGCATCATTTGTCATCAGAACAACTTTGAGTTCGAATGGCCATGTCACTGCAACATTTGACTCGTTATAAACAGGAAGGAGAGAGTTTTCTCGACAGAATCGTTACCGGGGATGAAAGCAAACGTCAAAGTCATCAATGGGAGCATTGTGGGTCACCACCACCGAAAAAATCAAAAGCAATTGCAATCGCAGTCGGAAGGTGATGTTGACCGTGGTTTTGATCGCAAAGGCCCACAGTTAACACAGCACAATATGGGGAAACATTGAAGGCACTGCGCGCGGCCATCAAATGCAAGCGTCCTGGACTTCTTCTCTACAACGCGCGTCCTCACATCTGGAAAGCAACGGTAGACCTCATCAAAAGTTCAACTGGGAAGCAATGCAGCATCCACCTTATAGCCCTGACTTATCCCCATGTGACTTTCACGTGTTTGGGGATCTCAAGAAACATCTGAAAAGCCAGAGGGTTCAGTCGGACGATGAAGTGAAGGAAGAGGTTTTGGAAGGAATTCCACAGTGGGATAAATGCCTTAACGTATTTGGAGAGTATTTTTAAATTCCTTGTATACACTTTGGATAAAATAAATAATTTTCGTTTTTTCATTTGTACGACCCTTATATATAACTCAGTTTACATAGGAGCTATCATTACTTACCCTTGTTTAATGAAATTCTTGTATAACTTCTGAAATCTTTCCTTTACTTTTTGACTAGTGTCATCAAATGATTTGACTGCGAATACCCCATCAAAAAACATGAACAGGTCATCGGCATGGCAAACCCCTATTTTAATATGAATTTAAGATTATTAGTTAACAAGGTACTTTCAAAAACTGTTGGCTGATGGAATCTATTAAATAATTTTAGACTTCTTTAGAGAAATTAGGTCTATTAATGCTTTAAGATAAATGTTTAAGTTTTAGTTACCAAATGATGCAGATTTATTAAAAAATCTAGAAAATGAGAATGGTGCTTCATAATCATATTTGAATAAGAATACTTTGCTTCCACTCTGGGCCATTCTCTTCGCTGTTAGGTAAATGCACTTATGAAACATTCCATCTGTCAAAACCTAAAATAAAAATTACGGACTATGACATCCATTGGCCTCTTCAATTTCTTTTACAAAAATGATGTTCCATAGTGGCTAAACAATTTTTCTTTGGTAGCAGAGCGTATTAGAGCTCGATCCGAAACTATAACGAAGCCCTGTAGAAATGCATTCATACCTCATTTATGACCTTCATTATGTCGTCTTCTTTGTAAGACGTTATATTGGGAAAATATTTCTCCTTAATCATTTTCACTCTATCATCCATGAACGGCCTTGCGTCCACGGTTCCTTTTAAGAGATCCGAAATTTCTTCGTCTGTAAAGTCGTTCGGGGAATCTTTTCTTCCTATAATACGCAGTAAAAATCTCGTTAACATTGTTTACCAAGATTTGTGTTTAACAAAGAGATTGGGAATTATGGTTACCTTGATAAAAACAGTTTCCTTCGTTTTTCGTCGCTCCCATTAACAGTGGAACATCAGTTTGGTACTTCTTTTCTTTAACCAGTTTTATAGGCATATCGGGAAGGAAATAATTGTCAAGTGTTGGAACGATTGTAAGATACAGAAGACCTCTTATCTATAATATTATTAGATAAAAATAAACTTCATTAATTTTAATTAAATGTGAATAAATCTTTGAGTTCTTCGTATATTGACACAAATACTGTAAAACCCCGTTACAACGTACTTCAAGGGACCTGGAAATTTGTACGTTATTCTGAAACTGGGGGGGGGGGGGAAGGGGGCTTGTGAACAATGCATATATTCATAGAAAAACATAAGAATACATGCATACATTTTATTTTATTCAATACAAATACACCATAGCATATACAATATGTAGTATTACATTAATTTTTTACAGACTTACACGGTTACAAAAAATTCCCTGACTTTTCCCGTATTGAAGATAGGCAATCGTCCGTCAAGTGAAGGTCTCTAATCTAATTACAGCGCAAATTGGATCCCGACTGAGTAGCATGCAGAGATTTCCGGGTTTATATTTGCTACACTGACCAACCAATGAAATATGAATTCGGCTTAATTAGTCCATTGGCCCAGTTGCAACTTTTGCATGGGCTGCATTGACCAATCAGAGCAAGACATGTGAACGATGTACGTTGTACTGAAGGGATAATTTAACCAAGGGAATGTAAAATTAGTACGTTATTCTGAAATGTACGTTAAAGTGAGGTACGTTATTCTGAAACTTTTTAGCATTAAAATACCTACGTTTGGGACGGGGATTTGAAATTTGTACGTTATTCTGAAATGTACGTTAATGTGAGGTACGTTGTAACGGGATTTTATTGTACACGGTAACCAAAAATTTTTTTTGCCATTCGTGACAATGCCATGCGTTACGTGACAGAAAAGTGGTGGAGTCATTTAACTTGAGCATTACAAGCGCATTACATATTTATAGCAGTCACGTTTCGCGCAGCTGAGAAGAGAATGGGAGATGTCAAAACCATTCTTTTGGGCTTTCTGCTTTATGACTTGGACCACAGCCGAATCAAGTCCACGAATACGTCAAGGCCTTTGTTCCAGAAGTTCAGATCGGGAAAGCATAAGTTCCTTTATGATAAACCCGAAGCGGGTGGCCACAGGTCCTGGATGAAGATGCTCTAGAGGCGGAAATAGAGGAGGCTAAAAGTGTGATGAGCCTGCCGAACTCTTCCAGGTTTCTGATGAAACAGTCAGACTTTACTTGCACCGCATAGGGAAATCGTTAAAATTGAGTAAACGGGTATTCAATATGTGTGACATCACAATCTTCACAATGTTGCTGTCTTGTCATTGCAATATGCGAGTGGTCATTAGTGACGAAAAGTAGATCGAGTATCACATTCCCAAGCATGCCAATATTGGTTGTCACTACGGGACTCTGTCCCTCTGACCGCAAGACCATGGTCCATCTGGTGGACTAGTCGCGAATGGTGCATACGAACTGCTACCAGCGGGCCAAACAATCATTGCAGGTGTTCTCACAGAATCTGGCACTGAAGCAGACGCAACCAAAAGTGTTAATCGCAAGGATGAACTGCTCTTTATGGCAATTCCGAGCCATGTGTGGCGCGGATGGTCAAGGATACTATACAGCGACTTAGCTGGGAGAGATTGTGTCATTTACCAGACCTTGCGCTAATATAAGGCATGTTCAAATGAAAATGATTCGGGCTGTAGCGAAGGATCATAACGTCAGTATTGGTTCCGCATATGCTGATGGCAAAGTCTGCTGTCAGTGGGTACCCCGAATGCTCACGAAAGAGCACAGAGGGCTGCGTTTCGGCTGCTGTTTGGATCATCTGGACGTTACAATCGTGAGGGGGAAGCGTTTTTGAAGAACATTATCACGGTAGATGAGACCTGGTGCCATTATTGGAAACCCTCCGGGAAGGTATCCACATTGCAGTGGAAGCATCCATCGTCACCACGGCCCAAAAAATTCAAGTTGCAAAGTTCGGCCGGGAAGGTTATGCTTACGTGTTTCTTTGATTTCGACGGTTCTCTGTTATTGGAGTTTATGGAACCCAAAACCCGTATTAATGCTATAGAATACATCAAGACACTGCAGAACTTGCGCCAAGCTGTGAAAAACAAGCGTTCTGGTAAGCTCAGTGATGAGGTGATCCTCCTCCAGGACAATGCTAGCCACATGTTGCGAGGCTGGTGCAGGAAGCAATAACCAAAATGCGATGGCAAGTTCTGTCACACCCTTCTTATAGCCCGGACCTCTCACCATATGATTTTCGTGCGTTTGGTCCTTTAAAGAAGGCATTGAAAGGTCGACGATTCGCCATGATGAAGAGGTTAAGGACGCTGTTCGGGCATCGTTCAGAGAGCAGCAGAAAACAGACTTTTTGCGGACGGTATTAGCCGATTGATGCCCCAGTGGGAGTCCTGTATTGCGGAAGGTGGAGATATTTTTAAGGACTGCGCGTCTATAATAGTGACTATAAGATGTTCTTTTTTCATATAAACAAAGGAAAATATTATTGCTTTCATTTAACCGTCTCAGTGCTCTTTGAATCACTTTCATTTGAACATGCCTTATAGATTACCACCTCTTCCAATCCCTGGTCAATTCCTTCGTGGGAAATGTTTCACAAGTTATTTAGACTTGCAGCAAGCATTTTAAACTTCTTTGCGTCCAAGAATCCGATTTTTATCACAGGTGCATGGGATAGCTGGAGGCATGTTGGCAAAAGGTGCTAGATACAGATGACGATTACTTTGAGGTCTGACGATATGTATCATTTGCTGTATATGGAGGGTGAATTCAGATAAAATGAGACGACTTTGCAGTTCTGTTACGATGGTGTAATACCATGGCGCCACCATCGGTTGTGTTCGATGTGAGAACCACGTTGTTGGACTATCGCCCGGCACTGTAATTTCCACTGAAGTAGGCTGAGTTTGAAGGACTCCATGGGAAGTTCGTTCCACACCTGCTGACACACTTTCCATAGCCCATCAACGGTTCTTGGTCGGCGACTTCCGAGCCGTCGTTTCAGGAGACCAAAACCACAGAAATCCATCGGTGATGCGTCAGGAGATTTTACAGGCACATGAGAGAAGGGAATAACTCGTATGCCCGTCTCCTGTTCCATCTTCCTGTAGTAAGCCACAGATGACTTGGCAGTGTGGATCCAAACTTTTGATTGCTCACCAGGGTACAGACGTGGGATATCCTGCCGATATATGTGGTCCTTTACATTACTCTGGAAGTAAGCTGCACTAATTTTACAGTTTCCAGGAACTCGACAAATCGTGAGCAGTCCACGTGAGCAAATCCGGCAACCACCATGAAGCCCTTTGAAAACTTTTCCTTGCACCTTCGGACAAAATCGGACCTGGCCGTGCCCCCTCTTTCGCGTTAGTAAATTGCCCTGGGTTTGTTGGTGTCATCGAGGTACATCCAAGCTTCATCCAAGGAGACAACCCACTTCCATCGGTCACCTGCAAGATGGTTTTCATACAGTTTTCTGGCGTTGGTGAATCGTTCCTGCACGTGCCTGGCCGACAGTCTGACCGCGCGCTTTATGACGTCGCTCCAGCCCAAGATTGTCATGAATTATTCTGGAGACTGTTGCCTGTGAAATACCTTTCCTTTGGGCTAGATTTCTGTGTGTGTGGGGGGACTTTATTTCAGCACTTCAGACCGGATTTCTCGCACCACCTGAGCTGGGCGTGTTGGCTGGGGCTTGTTTCTGGTCTGCTCGTCCACGTTCATTAGATGGTCGCAATTTGTTCTTTTTGATTATTCGACCCACTGTAGCTTTGGATACCACAATACCATTTCGTTTGCATAATTCCACAATGCACGAAAGACTGAAGTTAGCGTCGGAAAGGCTGAACATACGAGTACCCTTCCCAAAAAGCTGTGATTTTGGAAGCCATGTTTCAGCACGAAATGTCCCAAATAAGAGCAACAAGTGTATACAAAGCTAATCCCCATGAATAGTGGACGAGTCATGCAAATCACATTCCGTCAAGGTCATACGCGGCGTTTAAAGTCGTCTCATTTTATCTGAATCAACCCTCCGTATCTTTTATACACAATGACAAGAAACTTTTTTGGTTACCTTGTAAAATAGGTCTTAACAACATTTCTAGGAGATGAACCAAATAAATTGTAATTAAAGCGATTGCAACATTGCCATGAAAAAGAAACCAGTTTCATCTTCATGGATTAAGTTACATAGAGTGCTTTTCTAGATATGTCGTCAAATTGAACCTCTTAGTGTACACTCCTTGAAACTATATTTGCTAGAGTGAACAAGGATCGTGGGACAAAGGGAAAGTCATCGTGCCTGGGACGCCTATGGCAATAACGGATTACTGAATCAGATGATAACATGATTGGGCTTTGTGTGCCTTTACTATAGGGTGTCTTGTGATCATCGTACAGGTCTCTCACCCATTTCAAATAAAAAATACAGCTTTAGTCATGCGTCCTTTCGATAAATCATCAATGGATGGGCTTTACATCAAATCGCCCAAAAGCTTGGAGGTTTTATGATGTGTAATCATTCCTCCGATTTTCAAAATTCTTTTTGTATCTTATATCACGTTTGTCCTCTATGTAATGCACTATTCACTTTTCGACATAGTCCCCATTCCTTTCCAAGCATTGCGCCAACGCGTGACTAGTTGGGTGAACCCGTCG